>JANHFT010005749.1:66594-85789 GCA_032467955.1 Pseudoxenodon macrops | reverse complement strand
ATAGATAGATAGGCAGGCAGGCAGGCAGGCAGGCAGGCAGGCAGGCAGGCAGGCAGGCAGGCAGGCAGGCAGGCAGGAGGCAGACATAAAAGTGTACACTGATTTTATAATATGCATAAACTAATGATATTTGATAAAATAACGATGTGTAAGTAATTATGGTTGAGAAAAACAACACAGACAAAACTATTAAAAGGAGGTAGAAATTTTATTTTATTACTATAAAGTTATAATATAGTATTATTTTATTTGATTGTATAATGTGTATACAGGGAAAATAATTGTGTCATCAGCACAATGACCATGAATTTGAACCAACCCTGGGAGACAATGGAGCAAAGAGGGCCCTGGTCCATGAGATCGCCAAGAGGCACACACGACTTAGTGACTAAACAACAGCAACATTAAATAAAAGAAGGCTAAGAAAATGCAGAATGATTTTATGTCTTTTACTGAAATAATATCTGATAAAAACCAGTTTTCTAGTACTAGTAAAGATATATCATTAATATAAAGATAGAAAATGTTATGCAATATACAACACACGTATTTATTTCTGTCCATTTCATTCATATATGCAACCTTTTTTTAAATGTGATCATTACTTACACTTAAACAAATTTTAATTTCTATTTTTGTCATATGAAATCATGTGTAAGCACAGAGTGAAAATTGTGGAAAATAATATATGTATATACTACAGAGAGAGAGAGAACAGAAAGGGAACTCATAGTCACCATATGTATCTGCTCCTCTCTCACAGAAATACACATATGATGCTACTAGATCTAAGCATAAATTCTCAGAGGCTTCAAACATGTAACTATGCAGAGCATGATATAGTTACACCAAGATAGCTGGAATGCATATCTACTTTTTCATGCAAACGCTAATATACTTTATCTTATCTCTGACCCAGTAAATAATCTGCACAATTCCATTATATTATTAAAACTAACTACATACCAGTCAGGTAACAGCTAGGTCTGGAGCTCTTCTGTCTTTACAAGACTATTGGATATTGTACACAAAGAATTTTTGATACAAACCAATGCAAGTTTACTTTACGTATATTATACAAACAGGTTTATATAAATATAACTGTATTTATGAACCAAAGCATTTTTCATAAGTAGAAAATTACTGGATCTGAAAATAAGCACATAATTTGGAGATAATCTTCTACCCAATATTTAGATCCATGATGTTGAATATAATACCACTTTTGAATTTCATTAGTGATTTTCTTCAAAAATTAATTCTTATAAATAGAAGGACACTAATTAAATAGCATCCTAAGAAAAATAAAGTCTAAGAGAATAAGAACAAGAAATTAAAATGGAACTACTATGCACAATGACATGTCTCAGTGATTTTTGTCTGATTTAAGTGGAGTTATTTTTCTCTGACTTAACTTGAATGAGAATCCATGTCATTACATGGGAGAGGCATTGAGCAAAACAATCAAAGGAAGCCATGCCACAAAATGGTCCAATGATCTTGAAGTAGAGAACTGCCAGTCAATGTACAAAAACATCTACCACATCCAAAAGATATCAATGGTCTGTTAGAACAAGGAACTTTAATTAATAAAAACACAAAAGAAAAGAAAATCACAAACTTCATCAACAATTTCTAACTCTCTGTAATTCTTTATAACCTCTGTTAGAAACACAGAACTGGAAAAATGAAGAGTTTGCAATACACAAGGCAAACAATAAGAAACTATTATTACTAATAACAGTGATTTGAATAAAAAATTAGTCCCCATGAAACTAATTCCAATACTTTTTAGTAGTTCTTTTCAACAGCAGTCCCTTTTAAGCATGATTTGGTGGTCTTGAAACTGAAAAGAAGTTTAACACTTCCAAAACCTGATGTCTTTTACCTAAACTGGATTAAAATTTAATTTTTTAAAATAAACTCAAATAGTTTTAAGTCCTTATCCTAGTGTTACATAATTCCACAGTTTGGGAGCTGCACTATACCATAACCATAGTAGATGAATATTTTGCAGAAATATTTCTTGGTAATTGTGTCACCCAAGCATATTTATAATAAAAGTCTGTGATTATATGCAGCGATTCATCTGATTTGAATCTCTGCGTTGTTACTACTTTAAAAACACAAAACTGCATAGGAATAATTTTCAAAAATAATAAACACAGAAGGATCTTTCTCCCTTTTGACAAAACAAATCACAGAAACAAATTCAGGTAAGAATTGCAATCTTCTCTTTCAGTCTTTTTCTCTGCAAAATAAAACAGGTAAGAGAACTAGAAGGAGAGATCGCAGAGCACTCTTTACACCGCCGGTAACTTTACAAACACAATCCCCAGCGTCTATTGAAAAGTAACGTCATGTTATGCATAAAGAGAGAGAGAAAGAAAGAGAGAGAGAGAGAGAGAGAGAGGGTCACCAATCTATGTGATTTTAAAATATTAAAAGCCTTTCGGGAGCATTCCCAAAACCAAAGCACGTACTCCACGGCAACACAAATAAGGGTTTGGGTCGTGCAATAAAGTGCAGCTATTCTGTAACAGGGGTTAACTTCTGCGAAGACGGGAAATGGAAGAACATGGCCCCTATGCGCTACATGGAAAGGACTCCTTCCATGCTTTAAAAAGGGAGTATCTGATAGCAGATAGGCGATCATCCTTACAAACCAGCGCAACGCTTCATGCAAACCCCGTTACTCAGTAGACAATGGCAGCATATTCGGAGACGAGGAAGTGCTCGGACAATAATAACTGCATCTAGCGGCTTGCAGCCAAACGACCATCACCAACCACTTAGCTACCCATCACTTCCCGCCCTCCCGCTCCGTGATTTACCGACCCGGCTCTGCAGGCGCGTTTCTTACCTCGCTCCGCCTGGACCCGCTGGCAAAGGACTAAAAGCACGCCAAGCAGCATGACAGCCTTAAAGAGGGATCCTCTGGCAGCCGGGCCGGGCTCGGTACTCCTCCGATCAGGGCATGGCGGGGGTGGCGGCAGCGGCGAGAGCATCGGTAGACTACAGCCAGCGCTGGCCGGCCAAGCCCTCGAGATGCCCGCTGCAAGGACTCCCTGCAGGCATTCGGGAGGCTCACACTTCGCGGCGGCGCCTACCGCCACCGCCACCGCATCGTCCCCGAGAGCCATTGGGGGGCCTGCTCGGCTTGCACATTCCCGTCGAGGGTCCGGCGCCTGTCACGGTGCGCGGGTTCCCATAGCCGCGCGCCTCCGCCAGGCCAGACAGGGCAAGGCAGGAGCAAGCGGCGAGCCGTCCTTTGCCTTAACAGCAGCAGGTGTGGAGAGGCTGCTGCGAGAGCCTCCCGGTGCAGCAAGCCGCCCGTCGCCAGGCCCTTCCCGCCCTAACTCTGGGCGCGGGTGGAGGGTGGGGGGACGCCTCAGGCTGGTAACGGATGCCGAACGGACGGGAGTTGTGATAGCGGCGCTGAAACGGCGCTTCATCGACAAAAGAATCACGTAGCAACCCTCCGCCCCTCCTTTGCTCCAGAGTCGCAAGAGATGGCGGCGCTCCCAAGCCGAGGGGGACCTCTTCTGGGCTCTCGAGGCCTCACCGGGGAGAAGTTTCGGGTGCGGGTACCTCGGCGCGATCCCAGAGGCCTCTTCGATCCCGGTGGAGGCTCGCGCGTCCCTGATTCCTCTCTCTCTCTCTCTCTCTCTCCAGCCGCGAATTCGTAAAAGCAAGCTGGCCGTGCAAAAGCCCTTCGTGCTAAAAGCCGCCTTCTCCCATTGGTTACGGTTGTCATTCGTCGCTCCAACTTTTAAAAATGAGTATTGTGCCGTGTGGCCTAATGGAGTTCATATAGGTCTCAGGAAAGGAATCCTTCACAGAAGCCATATTTATATACAGAACGATTCGTGTTGTTGCTTTTTCAGAGCAAGCAATGTCACGCAAAGGAGGAAGGCATTAGTGACCCAAAACAATGAAAACGCAAGATAGGAGAAACCATCTCCGTAGACTTTTACTGGTTCCTGGCTACTGTATTAATAACCAAATGAATTCAGAATTAATCAGCATTTGCACATTTTAACATTTCTCCATCTTTTTTCCTGGTAGAAAACATTCTACCAAGGTACATAAATTCACTAGTGCTGAAGTATATAACTTGCAAGTGTTCGCTCCATAGGCAAGTCTTTGCATTACAAAATCTAATATTTGCTGCATATTATTTGAATTTTTAATCAACATCTTACATTTTAACAATTTTGTATGCAGAATTAGATATGCATCTACATCCCCAACCAACAGGCACGTAATATCTGCACAAGTATTCCGGATATTTTCATCTACAAATACATTGAACTGCTAAGTAGATGTCAAATAGCTTATTGAAGTGTTTGCTAACCATTTCGGTTATTCTAATGCTTAAATTCTATTACCTATTTAAAATGTTCTCATATTCAATTTCCATCATATTCAGTACTTTTTTTTCACATCAACCAACTTTCATATTTGTACAAGACTAATTTTATCTTACTTTTTCTAATTCAACAAATATATAATACATTTTCTTTTGAACATTCATACTTATTTTCCCAATGACCTGTTGAAAAATAAAACTTGATCTACAAATTCTTTCCCACAATTGAACTTCCTAATTTTTCTTCTTACTGTCACTTATTTGTATCCCTTCAATCAGAGACACTTTTCCAGGAACATTCACCAAACTTTTTCCTATGGTTTTTGTGTTCGCTCTTGCTAGCTTTTCCTTCATATGGGGGGATGAAAATATTTTTTTTCTAATTATCAGATGCAGTTGCAATTTTCACATATAGATTAAATAAGATATATATTACTTTACAAGCAAGCCATATCCATATCTTAATATAAGTCCAGTTGAATCAACCATGCCTGTAGTCTTCATTTTTTTAAATTCCTGTAGAACTTTTGATTTTCTTTTCATTATTAATTTCAGTTTTATTCTTCAAATTATTGTCATTTACATACAAAGTTCAAAAATAATTTCAATTTCATCATGTTTATTTTAATAACCCTTGCTCTGGCTCCTTGTTTAGCCCTCTTCTCCCAACTACAAAATGTTTATTAACATGAAAAACTATGCCTTTTTTATCTGCCTTTTTAAAACTTAACTAAGTAATGTTGTCTTTTACTAGATTCCTTGAAATTATTTTCTTCTTTACATACACATATATTGCTCTCATTCTTTCAGTGATAATATTATAGCTTCAGCTTTTTTTCATATCCACTATTTGTTTTATAATTCCAAGCATCTTTTTTCAGACTTACACTTAGAGTGACAAGCAAAGACTATCCTATAGATGTTCTATAAATGTATATATTCTATAGTGAGCTGGCTGACTGCTGTCTTCAAGTGATATACAGGAAGGGGTGTGGTGAAATTCTACTAATCACGCCTGCTCATTATGAGGCTTTTAATATAGCATGGATGAGATCAGGCTAATGAGGGGGGAAGAAGCATAGAGAAATAGTGGGAGTGAAGTGTGACTTGTTGTTTTGTTGGGTGATATGGGTCGAGGTGACTGCCAAATGTTTGATCAAAGCCCTCGTAACCTGGTTGGGGCTTACCTGTGTCTCAATGGAGAGGGAAGACCAGCCATGGGGTGGTCTTCTGTTCCAGCCTCCTTGGCTAAGCTCCAGCACCTGGTCTCTTGCTCTTTGGTAGCTTCAGACTCTGGTTTCTGTTTCTTAATACTAGATTGACATGTAGTAAAACTTATTCACAACTTGATCCTGAATAAGAGTACTGAACTGGCCTTCAGCCCTGAAACTTGGATGGAGTGTTCCCACTTAGAGATGTGTTTCCTGGGTTTCAGGTACAGCACTAGCCTCCAGTTGAGAAATGGAGAGTGGCCATTGACATCCAAGAATATCTGGTGGGCTTAGAAGATCAGTTGTTCATAGCCATTGTGGTAAATAACTATGGACATAGTCCAACTTGTTAAATATCCTACGCACAGATCATACATTAGATCTGGTTCTTGTATTGGAGCTGTGGTGTGATGATCTGGGATTGAGTGATATTAATATTAATCCCTTAACATGGACAGATTGTGCGTCTATGGAATTCTGTGATCGTGAATCCTGTAGATCTTCTTAGTTCATGTAGTAGCTTCAAGAGATGAAGCAAGAGATGCCTAGAGCACCATTGGTGATATGTGAAGGATGAAGTCATTTGGGCATCAGTGGATTTGTATTAGGACTTACTCTGTGTTAAGCTTACATCTCCACTCTTAGTGCATATGCAGACGGCTGGCCAGCAGCTCTTGTTTCAATTAACCAGGTCTCTTCTGGGTAAGGGAGTCACTTTGAAGAACTGCCATGACGAATATTCTTGGCATCTATCAGATGAAGTAGCTTGACTTCACTTGGGATTAGATTCAAGCTGGGGAAGTTCTTTGGAAGTGCCTGAGAACATCTAAGATCTGAATTATCTGAAAAGAGCTTAAATTAGTTAATCCTGAGGATCACTGCTGTGAGTTTAGACACATATATTCTGGATTAGACTCCTGAGAGTTAACATTTGATTGGATCCAGATGATTAATGCCTTGTTGTGGAAGAAGGTAGTGCTACTTGCCTTGAAGGATTTACTGTAGCTATACACTCCTTCTCAAGAGACTATCCTTGGATCAGACAGTGTTGGATAACTTTTTCCCCCAGTTTTCAATCTGTTTCTAGAGAAGTTATTGAAAGGATGGTAGGTGCTTAGCTTCAAAGGACCCCTGCAAGAAGTAGATTCTCTGGGCCATTTCCAGCCAGGGTTCAGGCCAGGTTCCAGTACTGAGAAAGTGTGGTCACGTGTGGATAAGTTCTGGATGGCTTGGGATGGGGATGGTGCAACCCATCTGGACTTCTTGGCAGCATTCAGTACTATGGACCATGGTACCTTTCTGGACTGGCTTTGGAGGTTGAGAATGTGGGACACTGTTTTGCAATGATTTTACTCCTTCCTCTACACCTCAACAGCATTGAGAGGGAAAAGTCTATTGCCTCTTGCCACTCCTCTTTAATTTACACAAGAAATCACTAGGTGAGGTCATTTAATGGCACAGGATGCATATCTGAAATCTTGATGATATCTCAGTCATGTATTTCCACCTCTGGCTGGGCAGGCACTGCCATTCAGCCAGCTCTGAATCAACCCTAGCAAGACAGAGTAGCTTTGGGGTTTTGCCAAAGGTCTGGTGATGTGTTGTATTTTACCTTCAATGAGGTAACACTTCCCTGGACAGAGCTGGCAAACAACTTGGGGCTCCTCCTAGACTTGGGAGTCCTGCCTTTTGGAACAGCCTTCTGTGCTTTAGACACAGATTAAAAAGAAAAAAGAAACACATGTATTAGGAAAAGGAGAAAAACCTGGAAAATGATTGAATTCTCCTTTGTAACTTTTGCAATGAGGTAAAATCATAAATCCAATTTAGTGGTTAAGAACACTGCAAGCAGCATCACCCAGATGAAAGAGATTACTTTTTGATGGATGAAAATATCCTTAAACGCGGGAAAGAAGTAATGTTGTGAAAATGAATTTTGCAACAACACTGATAGATATTTTGAAAGCAATACATACTTATATAGCTTTCACATAAATATTTTAAACAGATTACAGTAGCAGTTAAATTATTCAGTATCTCCTTATTAAAGTTATGTCATTTTAAAGGTAATGCTTTTAATTTTTCTCAGTTTAAACAATACCATTGAGAGTTAGCTGCCAACCTCACAGTAAATGAGGGATATTATTTAGCACCTTGCCATCGTGGCCAGTTCTTGGTTTTAACTGTAGTTAGAATTTGGTTGTATTTTCAGCAATGAAGGCGTATTTGAACCTTTTTGAATAGAACGTTTAAACTTCATTTTTCCTTTAAAGAAAAATACAAACATGGGCCAATTCTTATTTAAAGATGGCTGGTAATACTTTGTGGGGTGGGGATATCTGCTCATAAAGGAATCATTATGCTTAATCAAGTAATGATTTTTTCTTCTGAATACAATTTCCTAGAAAGACTAGATGGAAATACAATTAAAGCACTTGTCACATACATTGTTTTATCTAGCAGTTCTCTTGCTGCCTCTGAAATTCTGAAATAAAAAAAATAAATTTGAATATATAAGAAGTTTGGAATACAGAATTGATGCATCCTATATTTAGCAATATTTCCAGGTTTTAAAGAATGTCACCTGATATCTCCCAAAGGTGGTGAAGCCTAGCAGATTTTACCTAACTTGATGCTGCCACTGAAATGTGTCAAAATGATTATTTGTTTTTAACAATAGAGTTGAATATGAGGTAAGATGTATCAGCTGTGAAACAGATTATTATGAGGACACAGCAGAAAAAATGTTGCCCAGTCTTACTTGCACTGTGGGTAAGAGCTAATATGAAAAGTCATACAGGACTTTTCTGAAGGCAATAAAATGTGATGCTTTGAGACAAAAACATATTCAAACGTTTTATGATGTTTCCAGGAAAGGAAGAGAAGGGAAGGGAAGGAAGAAGAGAATTCTGAGTTGTCAGGAACACTTATGCAAGAACAAATTATGTGGAATACATTTAGAAATAATAAAACTGAAAAGACAGACACTATATTTGAACTATGTATGTGTAGTATCAAGGCAGAGAGCTCTGAGGGGGAAGACAGAATGCAGCTGTCAGAGATAGAGACAGAGGCAGAGCCTGGGCTGCCCATCAGCCTTCAGATGGAGTCAACTCCCAGGTCTGGAGGTGACTGATGAGGAAGAGGAGAGCAGTGAAAATCTATGGGCTGGTCCTTGCGATGGAAGAGCCACTGCTGCTAGCAAAGCCCCACCCTAGCTCTGGGGATAAGAGGCAGGGGGCGAAGATGAATAGGTGTGGCAGACAACTATTCATCTTCCTGCCAGTCCGCCACTGATAGCCTGCACTTCCGAATACTGTCTGCAAATTATCAGAATTATTCTTGGAATCTGCAGCACTTTCTGAGAGTGTGTGTGTGTGTGTGTGTGTGTGCTGCTGGAAGAAAGCAAGCACAGCTTCCAGGACTTCCTTTGCAAGTGAGGGAAGAGTCTCCTGGTGTGTTGGGCCAGTCCAGGGGGAAAGGGAGCGAGTATTACTTTCCACAGGACTTAAGAAACGTTGTAGCCTGCTGTGACAGAGTGGCTGCTGGCGCTCCTAATAAAGATAACATTTCGTTAACTACAAAGGGCTTGTCATGTTTGGAAGCTGGGTCATAACAAGAGGGCTTGACCTAGTTTGGCTTGTTTTGATGCCTAGGCTGTTTAGCTTTTACTCACCTGTGGGCACAGAAATAGTACAAAATATATAGGCTCATCCCCCAATTGGGTCATATTTATTTCATTTCATTTCATAATTTTTGCATACTTTTGAAAACTTCATCCCTACCACCATCTGAAATATGGCTTGACATCAAATACAATGGCTGCTGCAGATTTAATCAAAACACCTGTGGATTTCATCAGTTATTTGATACTGGATCTCTTGGAAAGGTGCCTGCTCAGGAATTTTTTTCTCTCATATGTTTCTGGAATACAGCAAGTTATGCTATTGTCCTCCAGGGAAAAAAACTGCATCAAAGTAACAGACATCTTTCTTTTTCAGGCATCCTTTTTATAATTTCATCTTCCAGAGCACTTCTAAAAATCAGGGACCCCCCAGAAACCACATATAAGGAGAGGCCACACAGGTGCAATCTAATTAAAAAGGCATTGCCACATTTTCATTCCAAATGGTGGCGAAAGCCTTGGTCAAAATGTGTTTGGAAGCCTAGGGAATTTCTCAAGTTCACTCTGAAATTTAGTTGTATCCATCAGTCATGGGGGGGGGGGGGAGAGGACCAGTTAAAGAGGTTCTATTGCACTGCACTGCAGACCAGCACTGGAAAGCTCAAAAGAAATTAAACAGTAACCAGACCGTAACAAGAGACTGATGTTGATATCTTAAATACACAGATCATGTTACAGCCCTCTGAGACAAACACCAGATCTCACGTGATCACTATTTGCACAAAATGATGATTTGGGTCAGGCTGATGGTTGTAATAGTGGCCATACATTCCTAAGTTGCTTCAGACTCCATGTTCAGGGAAAGTGAGTTGAAATCTTGCAGCCATGCAAGTGTAGGATATTCCACTGCTACCCTGCAACATAAAACAGCTCAAGTAGGCAGGGAGACTGGTATTGCAGCAGAGATCCCATTTGTTTCTATAGTTGTTTCACATCTAGGGTCTTACATCCAATTATCTACAAAACAGTGTCTCTAGACTGAATGGATAACTCACCATGGCCAGCTCACTGGGGGACACCTCACCATAGGACAATTCAACAAATACAAAACTTAAATTAGTTTCAATGGAACCATGGCCAATAATAATAAAATTAAAGTCAATCCAGAAATACAAATTATAATTTCAACAAAAATGTGGTCACCAATAATAAAAGTAACTGAATGGATTAATACAGCTCTGAATTGTCCTGCAACGAGTTGTCCTATGGCGAGCAGGCCATGGGAATTATCCCACAAGTTGGCTGTGGCGAGATGGTTATGGTGACTTGTAGTAGACTCATGTCTAGAAGGCATAAATCTCCTAAATGATAAAAATAAACCCGTCCTGTGGCTGCAATTAATGCTATACTTGCCTGGGCACATCTTCATGAGAACCCTCATGCTAATCCAAGTTGAAATTATACACCCCTGTCATTCATGATTAAATCTTGGATGAGGATGGCTTATTGCAGGCCAACCTGGCATTCAGGAGCAACAGCTAGAGATTAGGACCACTGGGGAGCCAATGACTTTGTACTTACTGAACATAAAGCATATTAATTTTTGCAGAGGTAGAGAATTTTTAAAATGGTAAGACAATTTTTTGCAGAGGTAGAGAATTTTTGCTTAGGCAGAAAAGAAAGTGTGTATGCATTTTTAAAAATATGCTTGAAACTTATCAATATCTGTAAAGAGAGACACGGAGAAATGCAGAAAGTCAAAGGAGTTTAAAATATATTAAGTGCTGATGACTTCTTGCTCTATCCAAAAATGGATGAACCATTCTTTCAAATTTAGTTATTTTTTTAAATTATACATAACTTGCAGCAGAAGAAGTTTATTGGTAAACAAAATATTTCCAAAATGTGAAATGGCTAATTAATATATGAATACAAAAAAATCACTGTATCCACTGCTATGCAAAAGACAGAACATAAAGTTCATCCAAAAAGCATTTATCACAAGATTCTGATGATTTAAAAACATACATTTTCACCAAATACCACTGGCAGTTCTGACAAGGATGACAGGCTCCTCCACCTTTAAAGATTCTCAACATTTAATTAGAGTTTATTTTTGAGATATGCCTTGAAGAACTGAAAATATTGAAAAATCGATTGAAAAAAAAAATGTGATTCAGGACTCTGTCTAAAATAACATATGGCTTTTGTGAAATAGGTTGAGGTCAACCCACACAATAATGCTTCCTATCAAAAGTTATTCTCAGCATGGTTGGAAAAATACAATAAAAGTTAGCAGCTCCATAGGACATTAGCAGGCCATGCTGTATATGCAATTTATGCAAAATACACATGCAATCCCCTTTGCAGTACTTACACGAGCCACTAAATAGAATGATCAAAAAGCATTTCATCCTGATCAACAAACTGTATTCAACGAGGCTGAAATCAAATTGAAATAGAACATAGGCATAAAATAAAATGCTGTTGCACAGCCATTTTCTAATCGCATGCTTTACTATAAATGGATAAACCTTCCACAATATGTTTAAAACTTCTATAAGGAAATACGAACGATGTGGTGCTAGCATAGCACTTTCAATCAATGTCAGCCATTAAAACTTCCCCAATTCACATCTTTCTTTTGTATGTTTTAAAAACAATGTTATCTTTAACCAGATTTGAAATAGTTTGAACTATTCTCCATTATTAACTGTATTTATTCCCCACTATTAACAATATTTATTTCCCAATTCTTTGAAATGCCATGTACAGATTTGTTATAGGGTTTTATTTCTGCAAAAATAAATATAATATCCATACAAGAAAAACACTTTGGGTAATTTGGCAATGAAATTAATAGTTATGTATGTAAAACATTGGTGGGATTGTGTAATTAAATATAAAAGGATTTTATTCTTGTTTCTATGCCATACATATTAGACATGTACACAAAACAGCCCAACATCAAGAAGTAGATGGAACCTCAAGATAATTTAGGGAATCAGTGTTTTCAGATTCAGAAGCTGAAGTGTTTGACCAGGCTAAGTGTCAGTTTGACCTAGTGAAAGAGACACTTGAGGATATATGGTGCCACTTTGGTTAGTTGATTCGGAAACTGAATTAGGTAAGATCCTGAGCCCTGCAACAAATCACAAATTACAAAAGATAGAGCAAGAAAGTCAAGCCAACTACTTGAAAGTTAGCAGGGCGAACTATAAGAAAAGAGTATTTGCCTGACCAGCTCTTTGGGGCAAATAAAACTTCACAGCTCCATCCTAAAACTCTGTTGTCATGCCGCGTTGGATTACCTGTTTGGACTTTGAAATGGATACTGACTGTTCTTGGATCTTTCCTGGACATGTGATTTGTCTCTCTGGAAAAGCTCTTGTTGTTTTCTAAGCATTTATAGTAGAATGTTTTAAGTGTGAAACATGTGCCTGTGTTAATTTGTTATAAACACTCTATGAGTTTGTAGCAGAAACTAATTCTGTGTGTAGTTGACAGCACAGAACAAAGAGTCAAGGGCAAAATGCTAACACTACCTTGTTTTCCCGAAAATAAGACCCTGTCTTATATTTTTTTGAACCTCAAAATAAGCATTTGGCCTTATTTTCAAGGAGATCTTATTATTTTGGGGCACGTGGAGCAAGACGGGGCTTCTCTTGCCGTCTTACCTGATTTCTAGCTCTGTCTCCCTAACCCTAACCAGAGGAAATGGCGGGGACCGGCTGTGCATGCATTTAAATAGTTGGGGGGCTTATTTTCGGGGAGTGGCTTATTTTCAGGGGATGCGCTCAAAAGCCCACTTGAGCTTATTATCAGGGAGTATCTTATTTTCGGGAAAACATGGTAATACATAATATAGTCCTGACAATCAATACATTGTTTTTCACTTGTACAATTCTACAGGAAACTCAATGGCAATCATAAATCAGAGCCTAACATGTATGCAACAACATATACCCAGAATCATGACCACAATTTTTTCTTATAGAGTACAATAAAAAAGGAAAACTATAAACAAATAGGATAAATAGCTCACAACTGCATGTAAATGCACAAGGATTTGTATGAAAGATTTCAAATCCTCTCAAATCTTTGTTTAGAATACTGTTTCACCTATAACATTTGTTTGATCAGCTATGTCCATAACTTTGAAGTTGGATGGTCCTAAACTATCTATACTTTTTTTTAAATATTCGGCCTGTTTTTCTTGTCTCCAGTGTTATGCTAAAAATAGACTACTGTCATAGCCTGGAAAACTTTGGGCATTGTGCACGAGACACATTTTCTACTATCTCAAGTTAAATGCATACAATGATGCAACATTCACCACAAAATATATTATATTTATTTCTTTTCCTTCCCCTTTTCTTTCTCCTTAAATTAATGGCTCCAATTCATTCATTATAACAGTTATGTTTATGCAGAATTCTCATGTTTTAGAGCAGAATTGTATACATAGGAATGACATGTACATTTCCCCATAACATTTCATGACTTTATGTTCATTAAATATTCTTACAGTATATTTGTTTACCCTCTATCACTCTGTCTAAAGGTGTCAACACAAATACTTTCCTATTCACTTTGAAACTTTTCCTATCAGCACAAAATTCAAATATTGAGAGGGTGATGAGTGGTACCTAAATTTGATAAACAAAGAAATGATGCTGAAGATTTGATCTTCCCTTCTAAACATAGGAGGCTATGCCTTTATGAGTTGGGATAAACCTTGACAAATGTAGGGTTTTTTTAAGTATAAAGAAAAGCAAACAAGAGCAATTGCTGCAATATATATTTTAATTCAAAGTGAATCTTGACAGTATTACACCATAAATTCTTATTTTGACACTCACCAAAATAGTCACCTGGAAAACCCGCTTTTTGTGACAAAGTACAGAAGGCTTGGTCACATTTAAATCGCTGAGAACTAGAGAGAAATACTATCGCAAACTGTAGGAAACATTATATCCATAAAAATTTTCCCAGTCCTCTTATTGTAATATTGCACAGTGCAATTGCTACATGACAAACTAGTGTAGCACAGAAATCAGGAACAAAAAAGCCACAATTCTCCAAATCATTATTAAGCGATAATAGTTCAAACTTAACAACCAAACCTATATACTCAGTCCTAAAACAAATCTATGGTTTGCAGTGTGAATTTTAGTTTTAACAAAAATCAAGTTAAATTTAGCAGTAAATACAGAGTATTTTTAAAAAAATAAAGCAAAATAATTAGTTAATACAGTAGTATACTTGATCAATAACACACCCTGAATTAAAGTTAAAAACTGAATACAAGGAATTAATATAAAAATTACTCTCCAAATTAAAAATAGTACACAATTTATTGTGCAGTGTTTTATTTAAAAAGCATTAGCTACAGCCACCAAGTAGCCAAGCTATTCAATAGCTAACCAGAGTCAACTTGACTGCTCTGGAGTGAAATCATGGATTAGAGCCTGAGAGAGGGCATACGATCCAATCCTTCTTTGCAAATCTCATTAAAGAACTGGCTGTACATTATTTTTAGTGTTGGCTGTGGTAGATCCTATTTTTCATCTCTGAAAAGTTAAAAATATATGTTTTACAGTACACAAGGAGCCACAGGCTTCCTCTGGAGTATACTGATAAAATGTTAGTGTTTAACCTGGCATATTGTTCCATGTACATTAGCTTTATATCCTGAACACAACTGAAAAGCAAAGTAAATACTTCAGAGAAAGGACGATCCAGTTTTTAAGGAGAACATTTTCCTCCATTCAATTGTTGTGGAAAAGTAAGTTATCTTGTGTTTTTTGTGGGTCTTGGTGAGTCCAATGCCAGCAATGGAAACAGCACTCAAGAAACCCCATTCCCAAAACAGGGAACTTAAGAGAAGACAGGAATTTACGGAACCATAAATATTAAGAAAAATGACAAATCTACCTGGTGATTTTCTGGATTTCCTCTATATAAGTTTCAGAAAATGACAAAGTTTTCAAAGGTATCAGGTTATTCTTGTATTAAGAGAGATACATACAGAAAGAGAAGTCTGTTTATACAAAACGCATACAATTATCTGTGAGAAATCACTAAAGTTGAAATCCAGCATACTCCTTTGGGTACACTCAATGACTAATATGGGCCTACTGAGCCTTTTTTCTTTCAGTAGCAATTCTTTCAATTCCACAAACTGGTTTTTAATCTTTTCAGTATTTCGGAAGTGCTTTTGCTCAACAAGGCAGGTGGCAAAACTGCCCCTCCTGGCCCCGCAGAGCTATGGATCTCTGATTGTAGCTCAAGCATAATGGGAAAGAGAGAATTTATTACCATGTTCGGTCATTACAATGTACTGCTGGTCTTGTTTTTTTTTTCTTTTTAATGAACTAATACTGCTATATTTCAGATGCAGGCACATTTATTTCAATTAGACATTCATTAAATAAAACACTGCTTGTGTTAATGGAGCAAAGGAAAAAACTCTTTCAACTGCTAGACTACTCAGGCTTCAATCTTATGCACGCTTTCCTAGAAGCAAGCCCCACTAAAGTCAGTAGGATCACTTTTAAATAAACATGCTTAGGATTGTGCTTGAAAGAAACTCTTTCCACTCCTATTCCAGTCTATGCTGCAAGAACCGTATTCCAGGAACATTTATTTAAAAGGTAAGTAAGTAGTTTAAGCGTCTGCACAATGTCAATATGAACACATAAAAATTATATTACATGAATACAGCCACTTATATGCAATGATAGTTAATAGAGATAAAATACTGATGCAAATAACACACTCAAAGTAACATATGCAAATTGTTTTCCATCATTTACAATATAGTAGTTACAACACTCCAAACATGAAAGGAAACAAAACAAAATCAACCCTCTACTTCCATTTCATGTAATTAGACTAATACAGAAATTAGAAGGCTAAAAACTAGTTAAATCACCTAATTTCACAGCTATTTGAAGTGGCAATCATTATATAGCAGCTTATCTATGATACATTCAAGATAAATGATGCAATTTATTATTTGCCTCACAAGCTAGATCACAGCCTCACTTCCTTTAAATCCACCATAGCACTACAGTATATTTGAGGTCTATGAAAAAAGTAGCTACCTTTTATAGAAAATGGATGATTAAGTCTTTGGTGCTGCAAAAGCAATTTCATTTGAACAAAATAAACACAGATATTGACTACCTAGGGAAAATGCATGTCATCTGTTGTCCCTGATGGAATGTATTTAAATAAGAAAATACTCCCCAAACTCTAAAACAAATACCATAATGTAAAAAAGCTAAAACCTCTCCCATGCATAAATGAAAAATTGCACAAAAAGTACTCACATCATTTCAAGCTTCAACAGTAAATATTCTGCTACTATTTATTAAATACTGCATGGTTTGCTCAAGCTAAGATGAAACCACAGTATGAATCAACAAGCATTTTGCTTTTATTTTCTTTCGCTATCTACCCAGATAATTCTTACTATACCTTTAAACAGGTTATTAAATCCAGTTGGATATAAAACACTTTGAAAATAAACTACTTTAGATTGTATTGCAGTTCCACCAGACAGTATAAAACACCTTTTTTTTTTTATTCAACAAGCTAATGAATCAACTTTTCCTAAACACTACAAAATGCTTTTCTTGAAGCTTATTTTAAGGAAAACTATCAAACAGCGGAATTTGTTTAACAGCAACGCATGCTGTTTTCCAAAAAAGAAATCTCACCCCGTACTAAAATCATACCAAGCACAACAAAAAAGAAAGTAGTGAGCGTGCATTAATCTATCAAAGAATCAACAAATCTGAGTGTTAAGTGCTGCAGTCCTCAACATTTATAACGCAGTAACATTAACAACCTTGAATATTTAAGGCACTATGTGGAAACCGGTTTACAATGCAGCTGAGATTATCAGGACACCAACATTTAAGAGCAGTTTTCTAGGCAACTGCATTTTTGTCCATTCAAGGAACACATGCAATGTGGAGAACAGTTCAACCTTTTTAGGTATGTGATTCAACAGAGAACATCAAGATACATAATACAAACAAGTTACTCATACATGATACTGATGACATGTGCATCTGTTGCTCTAAACCTGTACACTCAATGGCTTCCCAAATGTAGAAGTGCCTCGCACTAGATCAGAAGGCAATTTTATAAAAATAGTAGGAGCAAAATTGAATTTTTACTCCCTTAAGTCACCTGTTTGGAGTTATTTCGTAAGAAGGTAACATGACTAAAGACAAATTTATACCAAATGTGCAAAACACACATTAAAAGTGAGTTAAAGCTCAAGGTTATTTAAATTGCACCCAAGTCTAACATGATTAAAAAAAAAAATTCTTGTGCCATGGCTAATATTTATTAAATACCATGTTTTCCTCTCAAATCACGTATCTTTCTATATATCTATGTATATATATATATATATATGTATATATGTATATATATATATATCTGAGCTTTGACAGCATACTGTAATTTGAGTCTCACATAAATGGATATTGGCTGAGTTTTGTTGGACTCAGTGGAAATCCTGTGTAAGCAGGTGATGCAATGTAAGAATGTGGTGGGAAAATTGGTTTATATCGAGTCTGTTGAATGTTTGGGGAAGGCAGTAGTCGGGGATTTATGCCCACTGGGATCTGATGAATTATGCCACCGTGATGAGAAATACTGTAACTGGGATGGTGTAATATTGGTCTTGAGGTACATGGGGATGCAAAAATATGGGCCACAGGTGCAGCAGTACTGAGGGATGCAGATGATGGGTAAGGTAGAATTGCAGGCTGTCCTCCAAGATGTGTATTTCCAGCCAATTGTGCATGAACTGAAGTATGAGTGGGACTTCCATGTGGAAGAGAAAATGCATGACCAGCAACATTATTTGGGATGAATGTCTGCTGCCTCCAATGACCACAGTTTCCATTCCACTCCTGAGACCCAGATCCAAATGGCTGAACCTATTCAAGGAAGTTGAAGAGAAATAGTAGTTAATTTTAAAAGAGAAATTAATCCTTTCTCTCTCCTACTAATGCAGCCTCAAATACCATAAGAAGTATATTTCTTCCTTTTCTTACTACTATACTAATACGAATATACAGTATACCATCTCAAACACATTGATGTAAAAATATTTTTATTTATTTGTTTAATATCCATTTCAAGTTCCCAAATATGGCCAAATGCAGATCCAACCCTTTGGACAATAGCATTTTCCTATCTACTTTGAGTGAATTGCTAGTATATTTTATTAGGTTATTCCAGTTTCGAACATTATGGAAGAAAAGATTTTTCCAGCTTGCACATGCGCGTGCGTGCTCTCTCATACACTCACACAAAATATATTTCCTACAATCAGTTCATTCCATTCAGATAGCTATGATGCATGTAATTAAAATGAAGCAACAGCTCATATAGGGCTAAATTAAGAATTCTTCAAGGCTTAAGCACAATATATCTTGCCCTATAGATACAAATGTGTGCAGCAAATGTCATAACTGGTAAAAGATAAATATTCAAGAACTAGAAGCAGTCACAGAAAATACATTGTATTGATGTTGCTCTTGACTTGAAAGAATTTACATCAAGGAAATAATTACAACAGTGGCAAGTAATTTTAGAATAAAACGAGCAGCCTGAATGAGTTAGAAAATTGTATTTGCAATATAATATTCACATACTTGACTGAGGTTTGAATGCTGCTGATGGAATGCTGACATAAATTTTCGCTGACGATTACCCAAGCCAGAAGAATGGTTGGTTTTTACACGAGCAGATCGACGTTTTACCAGCGGTTGGCAGGTATTAACTAAGAAAATACAAACAGGATTACTTCTAAAATTTTGTTTATTATTCAAGTAAAATAAAAACTTTATATTCGTTGCTGATGTTAAACATTACCTAAAAAATTCTGTGGAGGTTTTGGGATGAAGACCTCACCAATCGTGATTATTATTGGGGGGGGGGGGGAATTATATAGGC
>JANHFT010005749.1:20111-30212 GCA_032467955.1 Pseudoxenodon macrops | reverse complement strand
GAGAGAGAGAGAGAGAGAGAGAGAGAACTGACAGAGGGGAGTAACAAGAATTGCAGGCAACGCTGTTTGAGTGTCCTCTCCGCCGTTTCTCTTTCCCTCTCTCTCTGTCACACACAAACACACACACAAACTTGATGAAAACGGTGGAGGGCAGGCAACCGGGTAAGGAGACTGACCCTTCCCCGCCTCTAGCTCCGTGCTTGCTCAGGGTGGCGGCCCGAGGCCCAGCCTCTGCTTGGGCGACCCCCACACAACCAATGTGAGGGTGTCCCTATTGGAGCCATGACTCCAAAAATCCAGGCTGGTGGAGCTGGTAGCGGCTGGGGTGGCAACCCAGTCAGGGATAGGAGCAGGGAGAGGGGCAGAGGTGAGAGTGCCAGTGGTGCTGGGGGTGGTGGAGGCAGAGGGAGGCGACAAAGACGAGGAGGGCATGGTAACTTTGAGCATGCTCTGGTGGAGGTTCAAGCGGCCGTGTTGGGGTCGGCCGGGACTCACCAGCTGTTCAGAAGCTGTGAGGAAAGGAGAGGACAAAGCGGCTAGCAGCGGCTTCTCCACTTCCACCCCCACCTCTTGAAATGATGAGTGAAGCGGGAGCTAAACTTCAAACAGGCAAACCTCTAGCCGAGCACAGCGGCAGAAGCAACTGGCCAGAAAACCTCTCGGACTGCACGGAAGTGCGCTCACTTGGTCAGATGGGCGCGCCCAGCCACATGCTTCCTTGACTCTTCTCGCTACACGCCAGAAAGATTTATTGCGTGCAGCCAAAAGGTCGCGTTTGGAAGAGTCAAGGAAGTGCGTGGCTGGGCAGCCCATCTGACCAAGTGAGCGCCCTCTTCCAAACGTGATCTTTTGGCTATACGCAAGAAGTCTTGCGTGCAGACCTCTTCTAAACACCCTCTTCCAAACACCAATGCCGATGGTCTTAGGCGATCCCTGTGAAAGGATCGTTTGACCCCCAAAGGGGTCGCAACCCACAGGTTGAGAACCGCTGCTTTAGTAGCACATAATACTCGCTCCTTAAAATTTTCCCCACAACAACACACTGAGGCAGATTTGATTGAAAGTGTGTGGCTATTTCAAAGTCAAACAATGAGCTTCCATGTCCAAGCATAGACTTGAATCTAGGTCTCCTGGGTTGAACTCCTCAAACTTTATATCACCACTTTATTATTCAAAAGAAAAATAGAAAATGTATCAGTTTAGGTTAGCTACTTGAGAAAACCCAAATGCCAAAACAATACAATCTCTGTCAATCAGCAGCATATTTAGTCATTAACATCTTCAGTTTGTTTACATTTATACCAGCCAGCTGAACCAGATCATGTTTTCAACCTTGAATAAGTGAGGGGGGGAGTAGAGGCCAGGCAGATCATCTCCCCCACCCATGGTCGTCGTCCTCCTCCAACGTCTTGTAAGATGAAGCTTTTCAATTAAATACAGTCTATCTTAACAAACTGCCTTTACACATGTAATAGCTGAGGCCTTCTTGACAGTAACTACACTTGCAAACGTAACAGTTGACTTTGAGCAGCCTGACCTTGAGCAAAATGAATACACTTAACTGCATGTACTTCTGGCTTATTTCACTGCAGCAGTGAAGCAGCCTCACCATCTATAGTAGTCAACAGTTTCTGATTACCACCCCCTGCCTATTTTAAGATATCCCACCCCACCCCCCAACATTTCAGTGATGCACAGTTCAAAGTGATAGAATAACATCTGAGGCCACATTCCAGCTCAAGTTGTTTACAGAGGAATCTTGGTCCTGTTCTCATGCACTGCTTTTTTTCATCAATGACTACACTCTTGTTTTTATTTCCAAAGCCCAAATAAAGTATTTCAGAATAATCCTTGAGCAACTAAATCAAAAGGAAATGTTCGTTTATGGAAGTTAACTGAATCATAGCAACATGTGAAAAGATGAAAAAAAAATATTTTACAGTGTTTCTCATCTACATCTTGTCATTAAATCTAAACAAATGCTCACATATAATTTTACCTTATCTATGGGACTAATCATAAAACATTCTCAAATTAATCTATTTAGAGTAAGTTTCTCCAAAAATGGCACAATTCAAAGGGCCAAAAATTATTTATTTTAAAATTACTTTTCACCAGGTACAAAAATGCCACTCTAATAAAACAACTAATCAATCAACCTTCATTATATCATTTTTCATCTAATCTTGGACAAGAAAATCCTAATACTAGCCCCATTGGTGCTGTTCATTTCTTTTTAAAGAAATTTTATGGCGTTTTAAATAATTTTTACAGCCTGGATCAATTCTGGAAGTTGTTCTCTGACAGCAAGACTCAAAAGGAGATACCTAAAATATTTTCTGTTTAGTTCTCAATAGTTTAGTTCATGAACTTACTCAATTTTAAACTCCCATTCCCACTATTAATTCTTCATATGCTACTTTAACATATAGACAGCAGTTCACTCCCAGTTAGTGTTACAATAGTAGGTATGTTTTCATATATTGATTTTTCTCCTTGTTTCTAGGATTTAATCCTACAAAACAGCAATTAAACCCACACCCAAAGAGCCCTATAGCTTAAAAATCTATCAGTAGTTCTATCATTACTATAGGTGGTTAATTTAAAGTACAAGTACTATCTTAAATTTAGAATTAAGAAATTAGTTCTAAACTATTACCATATGATTAGCAGTCTGAAGTGAATTACAGTGGTGCTTTCTTTTTTATCTTACTCTATACTCAACTTTGGGTGAAAAGATAAATACTTTTATGCCTGCAACACCAACATCTTAAATATTGATAGAATTTTTTACTTTTTTTAAATTTCAATATTTTAAATACAATGTTGATAATTTTAATCATGTTATATAAACATTACTGCATTTAAATCTGCATTGAAATAATATAATGTATTGTTGTTTACATTATAAAAAATATTTTTTTAAAGAACTAAAACTTTGAAGAAACTCCATGGTGATAAATATAGAATGCATGTACATATAATACATGCTATATATGTGTCATGATGTTTTTCTATTTACCGCATTTTTCGGAATATAAGACGCACCTCCTCCCCCAAAAAAGTGGGTGAAAATTTAGGTGCGTCTTATAGACTGAATACGAGCGTTTTTGGCCTTCCGAACCCTCCGCGTATCGCATTTTTGCTCTCCCTGGTCCCCATAAGCCTTCTGCTGTGCTCTGCACAGCTCGTTTTCATCAAAAACGAGTTCATTTTTGGGCTTCCAAGCCCTCTGCGTGTCACGTTTTCACCCTCCCATGCTCCTAGAAGCACACTGCAGTGCTCTGCACAGCTCATTTTCACCAAAAACGTTTTGGCAAAAGTAAGCCATGCGGAGAGCACTGCAGTGTGCTTTTGGGGATCAGGGAGGGCGAAAACGCGATGCACAGAGGCCAAAAACTTTTTTTTTTCTCTTGTGAATTTAGGCATGTCTTATAGTCCGGTGCATCTTATAGTCCGAAAAGCATGGTAATATTTAACAAAATAACATTCCAGCCAAATAATTTGCTATAAATTAGAGATTTTCAAACTTTTTAAGTGTGTGACAGGGTTTCCCAAACTGTGAAGTATACCTCCCTTTAGGAGAGATTTAGGAAAGTCCAGGAGTAGTAATGAAGAAACTTAGACTGTCACAAATAACCCACTTTTTCCATAATGCTGTTTTCATTGTTTTTTATTTATTTGGTATTTGGATTGTTAGGGGAGGAATATTCAATAGGATTATACATGCAATAATATATACAATAAGGGAGGTGTGATGGCAAAACATTTAGGAACTGCTGGACAATGGAACCTGACAATAATAATAATGCCAGAACCCGATCTAGTGATAAATTTCTAATGATAGAAAATTGGCTGGATTTATCCTTCGCCCCCCTGTGATTTACATCTTTATATGTCAATTGGATAATGTGTATATTGCAATCATAGAAATTATATACATTGATACAAATGACATTTCTTCAGTTACTTCCACCAGTAAAGATTTCACTCAATGACCATAGATGTAGTACAGCTGTATATTATCATTTATCATTATTTTCTTTACTCCCCGTCTTATTGTGATGATGATTGTGATGATGATGATGATGATGATTCTGTTGCTTTACATGTACACTGAGAGCTTCTGCATAGGAGACAAATTCCTTGGGAATCGAATCACCCTTGGCCAAATAAAGTATTCTGATAAATACTGCAAATATGAAACAGGCAATGTGTCCAAAAAGGGGAAGAATCAGAATGTGATTCTTTACATTAGTCCCCATTTATCAATCAAAATTGTGAAGGGCAATTTAATGGCTAAGTGAAATCATGATTGTGCTTATGATTTTACTTCAGCTTTCCTTTGCTTTACAGACCTGCAAAAGTCATAAATGTGAGGATTGGTGTAAAGTTACTTTTTCATCACTGTCATAAGTGTGAATGATCACTAAGCTAGGACTTGTTGCTGTTGTTAGTTGCAAAGTCGTGTCCGACCCATCGTGAGCCCATAAGCTTATGTTTTTTCTTACATTATTTTCTCTATCCAATCACCTAGAAACTATTGCAAACTTTAGAAAAACACATTTAAGAGTCCATCATGTGTCAGGTCCCCCAAAATTCCCTTAGAAAAAGGGGCAGAGTATCGATAACTTATCAGACTTATGGAGAAGGGTCCCCCATGACAGGCATCTACGGTATACGGTAATACAAGAACCCAACCGCTAACTGACCCAGAGGCTTACTTTTTTCCTTCATTCTCCCAAGAAAATCCAGAACCAGAAGGCTGGGAGATCAGGATGCTTGAGTTTGAAAAGAGGTTCTTCAGCAGTAACGGGTCTACTCAAATACAAGTCCTTACTTACAGTAACCTTTCTATCCATTTAATCATCAACTGCACAGTGATCTAGACTCCAAAGGAGAAGAAGTAATTCCGAGCATGTATTGGTACATATACACACTTGTTGGCACCTTCTTAAATGAGACTTTTTGAAGGGGATGTCAACAGGTGCAATCTACACACCCATACAATCTCTTAATTACCTTTTCTCTTTGGAATTTGGATCACTGTACAGCCTTTCCAACCATTTAATGAGCAGCTGGAGCCAAGAGAAGATCCTGCAATCATAAACAGAAAAACCTTCAACTTCAGAATACAGCAGGAGCTATATTTGTATCAGACTTTTTCTCTTGCTTGTCCCATTCCTGACCTTCAATTTCTGTCTGACTACATTTCTCTATGACCTGGTACCATTTACAGATGAAGCTACTGCTTTCTTACTGAGTCCCACTGATTAATGCATCATGACAGAGAATGAGTAAGGGAATTAAAATCATTATAATATTTGCTTTTTTGTATTAGGATTTCTTTAGCCCAGAAGGAATGGATGATTATGGGATAGACAGTTTTTGTCTTGGAGTGATGAGGGTTATAAGAGGTGGGAAGCTGAAGCAAATTGAGCAAGACCATGTCATATGTATGGGCATTATAGTTGGTGAATGAAGTTACACCTCCTTTGTAAAAGTTTACAGTTGGGAATTATATAAGAAGGGACGAAGAAGTTATAGAACACCCACCTGTTAGCTTAATGAACAATGTGGATCACAAGCAGACAAAACAAGGCTGATTTATCCAAGAAAAAAAAAGGAGAAGCTGTTCCCAAAATGCTCTTCATATACAGTACATACCTGAACAAAATACCTTTGCTGGCTAGATTGGAAAGTTTCCCAAAATCTCAGAACAAATTAGAAACTATTTTGATATCTGTAAACATTGTGTTGATCAGTCCCGAGTGTGCTTCATTTCCCCAGTCAGATAATCTCAGAATACAGACTTAATTGTTTCCACTTGTACATAGCCTTTTTCACACAGTGTTCATGTTGTTCATTCAATGTAATGTCAAGTTTTTACATGGTGCATAAGCAGACTCATCAAGGCTAGCTGCCAACTATCACTTCATGATCTGCCATCTCTATTATCTAAGCTGACTGGAGCTGACGGTGAAAAAACTATAAAGCATTTTTAGTTTTACAGATTTCCCAGTGGACAATACTCTCAACACTGGAAGTAAAAAAAACATATTCAGAGAGTACAAACTAATGCTTCTTTAATTATCCAGTATAATTTCTAATAATTATTCTAATTATGTGCTTCTCAGGATCTGTATGCATAACATAACAATGAAGTTCTATTTAATTAGTCAAATAGCTATTTAAGAAGCTATTTAAAGAAGTATTCTTACCAAACCTTATGCATTTTGGACTCTGGGAAACAAACAGGTTTAGTTACATAAGTCAATGTAGAAAACACAAAACTTTCAGGTGTCAGATAGTAGGTACATACCTGTAATAGCGAGATTGCAAGTATGTTGAACAGACTGTCTTTGATACATGACTAGCAGATCCAAAGTCAATTACCTTAACTCGGTAAGGCTGCCGTGCTGGATCCACCAACATAATATTTTCTGGTTTGAGGTCAGCATGTATTAAACCAAGACTTTTTAGTTTTTTCAGTGCAGTGGCCACCTGTTGCAGAATAGGCCGAATTACTCTTAGCTGAAGAGGGCTAAATTTGTTTTGTTTCAAAAAGTCATACAAATTCTGTTCCAACATCTCAAAAACTAAACAAGTATGGTTATGATGTTGAAAGCACTCATAGGCTTTCACAAAATTAAACTCATCGGCATTCTCTGTACTTAATCTTCCTAATATGCTCACTTCTATTTGTCCTTGGCGTGCATAAGATGGGTGGTTCTTCAGGATTTTGATTGCCACTATTTCATTTGTCCCTCTTTTCCAGCATTTTACGACTTGGCCAAAAGTCCCTCGCCCAAGGAAATCAAGAACCTCATAAGTATTTTTCGCAGAACATAATACCTCATGCTGCACTAACTGATAATCTCCATCACCACTGGTACCATTTGGTTTTGAAGCTGCAGTAGTTGTCATAACTGTCATTGGGTTTCCCAAGTTTGTTTGCAACATAGCAGGCAATATAGGCAGTTCATCAACAATCTGCATTGTGTCACTCTGGTTTTCTAACTCTTCACTCTTACGCTTCAATCCACATTGCTGGGGACGGTCCAAGGTGTTCAACTCACTTTCCTGTGTCCCAGGCCAAGGTGCTTCCACTTCAGGTCGCTGTGCCTGCACTGCTAAGATTTTTGTAGCACCTGCAATAGTTTTTAAACCAACAGTGCTGGTCTGCAACAAAAAAGTCTCTCTTTGAGGTCTGTCAAATATATTTGTAGCTTGCAAGAAAGCACCAACCCTACTGGGAGGCTGAGTGATTCCAAAATTGTTACCATTCAAATAGAGCTGTGGGTAGGCTCTTTCATGATATACACAACTACTTGGCTCCACTTTCAGTTTCTTCACATTAGAAAAGGCACTTGGCTGAGTTTGATAAATATATGATGGATAGACCAAGACTTGTGAGGCCATACCTGAAAGAAAGAGAACATATTAAGATACTCTGTTGCTTCCCATCCCTCCATATATTTATCTGTAAGTCTCTAAAAATAGTTAATCTAAAAGCCAATCCATTTGGTATATTAAATACTGAAACAGCTACATGTTTTACATGGTTTATATATGAGTAATGGACAAATTTCCTCTGCTTTTAGAGAAAATATACAGTGTACCAAAACAGATTTTGAATGTTTACCACTCAGCTAACTTTAAGTAAAAGCAGCTTTCAAAGTTACAGCACAGTGCTAATAGCAAATACCTATTAACTAC
Organism: Pseudoxenodon macrops; assembly: GCA_032467955.1. Taxonomy (NCBI): domain Eukaryota; kingdom Metazoa; phylum Chordata; class Lepidosauria; order Squamata; family Pseudoxenodontidae; genus Pseudoxenodon; species Pseudoxenodon macrops. The sequence continues at coordinate 22,493 of JANHFT010005749.1, read as the reverse complement.
TATGAAACAACTGTAATAGCAGAAGCTATTTAAATCGATGTCACAAGTGTGTAGAAGATTTAAGTTTTTGCCAATAACTTTCATTGTGACTAATATATACAAAAGAAACTTTGTTTTTCCAGAGTAATTCATTAATGGAAATTAATCAGCGATTAAACTACATGGCTTTATCACCACAGACATGGTCTTTGGTTCTTCCCAACTTATGATTCTATACAGATGGCTTAAACATGCATCATCCAACTCAAACTTTTGAATTGGCTTCCTAAATCAAAAGAATCCTCTTTGGCCTTCGACGTTCTTTTTCCACTAGTCTCTTATGAGAATATACAGCAGCATTTAAAGGATATTCATCATTCTAAGAACTACAAAATTACAAAATATTTATCTAATTTTTCACCAAAAAAGTAAAAATGGCTCCTGACTTTATTTGTATAAATTTAGTATAAAACATTTAATATAAAAATAGCAGTACAAAGGGATATCTGTTTGTTCCTAACACATCACAAAAAAGACTTTCAACGCATTATATTTTTGTCTGTAGCAGAAGTGGGTTCCTACCGGTTCTATCCATTCTATAGAGTAGGTAGTAACTCCGCAGTGACGTCACAGAACCGGATCTGTCAGTGACTCCATGGGCGCCATCTTGGATTTTGCTTCTGCGCATGTGTGCGCTCCCACGTGCACTTTGCATGCGCTCCCATGTGCACTTTGCATGTGCGCTCCCTTGCGCACTTTGCATGTGCGTCCCCTTGCGCACTTTGCGTGTGTGCTCCCTTGTGCACTTGGCACGTGCGCTCTCTTCCGCACTTTGCGCGTGCGCTCTCTTCCGCACTTTGCGCGTGCGCTCTCTTCCGCACTTTGCATGTGTGCTCCCTTGTGCACTTTGCGTGTGCGCTCTCTTCTGCACTTTGCGTGTGTGCGCCGTTCTGCACTTTGCACGTGCGCTGCCTTGTGCACTTTTTGCGGAAAACCGGCCCATTTTCCGCAAAAACAGAATCGTTTTTGCCTTCCCCCAGCCCACAGAAGCACTTTGCAGGCTTCCCAAACCTTCTGCAGGCCCTGTTCTTTGCAAAAACAGGTGAAAAACGGGCCCATTTTAGCAAAATATGAGGTGCAGAGAGGGTTTGGGAGGCTTTCAGAGTCCTTCTGTGGAGGGCAGCAGCAAAGGAACGGAGAAAGGGAGAGGAGAGGAAGGGGGAAGTAGGATGGAAGAAAGGAGGGGGTAGAAGAGGAGCGGTGGAAGGGAAGGGAGGAGAAGAGAGGGGAAGTAGGAAGGAAAGTAGAAGGGCTGCAGTAGGTAGGAAAGAAACCCTGGAATTTGAAAGAGATAATGAAATGGAATTTGTGAAAGAAGAAAATATTATTGTAAAGAAATGTATTATGATATGTGAAATTTATATGTAGAGATGAAATGTGAAATAAGATGTATGGGGGAAAAACTTATACAAGTCCTTCTGTGGGTTGGTGGAAGGCAAAAACTCCCCCGTTTTGGTGAAAAGCGAGCAAAAATGGGTAGATTTTGCCTTCCCGCTCAGAAGCACTCTGCAGGCTTCTCAAACTCTCTGTGCATGTCATTTTTGCAAAATGGGCCTGTTTTTGAAAAAAAACAGGGTGCACAGAGGGTTTCGGAGGCCTGCAGAGTGTTCCTGGGGCTGGGGAGGACAAACACTTTTTTTTTCTTATTTACCTCTTTGAAATCTTGGTGCGTCTTATATACCAATGCGCCTTACAGTCCGAAAAATACGGTACTTTACTTACAATTTTTAAAAATTATATTATATTATCTACCTTTTCTATAAACACACGAGGTTCCCAATTTTATTCGCTATGTATTTAAGGTTTATCACAATTTTTTTTTTAAGCATTTCCTTTAAGGTCCTATCCCTAATTCTCTATACACGTGTATTCATTGAGAAAAAGATATATTCCAGATAAGAGTGCATGAAAAATATAGTCTTGGACCAAATACATGTAGATTGGGATATCTTTTATCAATTGGACAAATGTTGGCTAAAATGGCAAAATAATGCCTATCTGTTGTGAGGAACACTATTAATTCTGAATAGTCAGATAATGTATTTGATATATATTCTGTGTTCCATAAGCAGAGACAGGCAGACAGACAGAAATGAGTCTGGAAGTGATTTGTTTGGCAGTAACTTTGCACATATAACATAGGATTGTTTTACAAAACAGGAGATGCCAAAATGTTGGAGATCAACTGTTCTTAAATGTATAACTAAATAGCATAATTGAATGAATAATCTGGGCTAATTCCATTTTGTTCTCAAGAAAGTCATATGGCTTGGAGCAATACCTAGAGGAAGATTAAATGCAGTTCAGAAGCTGTATTTGAGCATTAAAAATTACCACTCAGTC
>JANHFT010005749.1:9512-20011 GCA_032467955.1 Pseudoxenodon macrops | reverse complement strand
GGGTTTGGGAGGTCTGCAGACTGCTTCTGAGGGCTGGGGGAAGGCAAAAATGCCCGTTTTGTGAAAAACAGGCAAAAAACCAGGCATTTTTGTTTTCCCCCAGCCCCCATAAGCAGTCTGCAGACCTCCTAAACCCTTTGTGCACCCCATTTTTCACAAAAATGGGTGAAAAGCGGGCCTATTTGCAGAAAATCGAGGTGCACAGAGGTTTGGGAGGCCTGCAGAGTGCTCCTGGGGCCGGGGAGGACAACTCTTTTTTTTTCTTACTTACCTCTTTGAAATCTTGGTGCGTTTTATACACTGGTGCATTTTATAGTCCGAAAAATACGGTAATTAAAAAAGAACTGCTTTGTTAACAATAATCAAGTATGGTACTTTAAAGGTTTTTTTTTTAAAGCAGGTCCTTTCTCAATATAGGAGACAATTCATTATGGTGAACAGACTATCCACCTTCTCAGATATGACATTTTAAGAAAACAAATTTTGCCTAAGGAAAAAAAATGAGATCTGAAAAAATAATGATTTTTTAAAAAAAATGTTTAATATAAACCATATACCTATCTTCTGATCTCATGAGTAACAACAGATCCAATGTAGTTTGCCAAAAGTTCTCAAATGGAATGACTTGATCTTAAGGCAGCATTTCTCAATCTTAGAAACTTCAGGCTGTGTGGACTTCAACTCCCAGAATTTCCTAGCCAGCATGTCCACACAACTTAAGGTTCCCAAGGTTTAAAAAATATTGCCATAAGACTTCAAGCTCTGTCGAAGTTGATGGATGGATGGGAGAGTCAATTAATTAAATTTATGAGTTATATCTTTAATCTCTACATTGATTTGAATCAAACCTAAATTAAATTTCTTAATAGGAAATATTGATTTCTAAAACTAGCACAACAATTCAAAAACCATTTTCAACTACAAAGCAAGAGCTGTTCCTCAAAAATGTTACTATTATGGGCAAAAGACAGCCTGGTACAACCACCTCATATGCAAAAGCTGAAATTTATGTTAAGATCACATAAGCTTTTACCACCATGCCTGAAAATAGAATATTAGCTTATGAGAAGTAGAACAGCCCATGCAGCACACACAATTTCAAGTAGTGATCATCTTGCTATTGCTATTATTATAAATAGACATATAAAATATTTATTCATAATTCCATATTCTCCACCTAATGCCTGTTCAACATATTAAGCTATTTTCCTAACCAATCATAGCCAAATGTGGTTCAAACATGGAACTGATGACCACCTAAAGATCACTGCTTTGCTTCTCAAGGGGAAGTGATGCAGTCACATTAACAATTAACTAGGGGTTCCTGGCCTGGTTCAACTAGAGAGAAATGGAGCTGGATATCAGGCATTTTCTGCTTAAATAAACTAAAACTGATAATCTGAACTATTAGAAGAAAATTAGAAAATGTAGCCCATAATTTAACTATAAATATACCAAACATAGTTATAGAATGTAAAAATAGTTGTGATCTTTAGAAACCTCAACCTATAAACTGTATCTTGGAAATTCTCCTTGCTTACTCTCTAGCTGCTAAATAATGATTTAAAATCACTTTAATTTTTGACTGTCAATTTATAAGCCTTAGTTAAATTCTGAAATGAAGACAGAAGTTCCTACATGTTATAGTGAACAATTGTAAGTGTTAAATGAAAAGTAATGTACAGTATTCTACCTCAATAACTTTAGTTTAAATAGGAATAGTTTAATAAATGAAACAGGAAAATAATCCTTGAAATGAACATCCCCCATTCCCTATTGTCAATTCTGAATCGAGTCTGGCTGAAGCCATCTTGTGCTGCTTCTTCATAGTTGTCACACATTATGGGGGGAGGATGAGGGGAAAATAGCTAGACAGTCTCGAAGACAAAATAAAGAGCTCTCCCGTGGGAACCAAGATCATCTCAACAGATGGTAGGAGGAGGAGGATCAGAAATGGTCGAGGGAGCCTGCCAACTGCTTTGATTGGACAATGTGACTTTTGATACCTGGGGAGGGAAACCTTTGCTCTTTTAATTACATGGTAACTGCGGGAAACTTTTAGATTTGGTTTTCACTGGCTGTACCGATGTGTCCAATAAATATGTTCTCTGAGGAATGTTCCTGCCTTGGAGTTCTGGTTTCTTTGGTTGTGTTATATGTCCTCCACCAATGCCACTTTGAAGCAATTAAGCAGAATTCAGAAGCACAAGAATTAATTGTTGCTACAACATGAGAATGCTAGATTCACACGTCATAAACCACCCAAGATGCAATTGTGAATGTGGATCCCACCATCTTATTCCATCCGCCATGCAGTCCAGACTTGGTGCCATGTTACTTTTACTTTTTGTCCCAGCCTGAAGGAATACCTATGTGGACATCTCTGACTCAAAGGAAGAGGTGGAGAAAATTGTCAAGACCTGAATGAAGAGACAAAGGATGGAGTTCTTTCATGACAACTTATAAATTTGTCCATCATTAGCAAAAAAAAAATTGAATGGTGACGATTATGTGGAGAAATAAGTACAGGTAACAAAAGAGCTCATTTCAAAGATTATTTTCTTGTTTTATTCACTAAAATATCCCTATTTGAATTAAAGTTATGGTCTTGGATCCATTACTTTTAGTTCAATAGTTTACCACATTAACTTCCAACCTTCTAAATTATAACATCTGAATGGGATTTAAATACTGCTTTGAGGGCTGTGAAGATGTTCTTCAAAATAAATGGAATGGTAAACTCAATACTATTGTAACTCATTAAGAGTCATTAAGAAAACACTGTCCCATCATATGGATTGTACCTGAGAAAGTGTTTTGCTGGTTTCTATCTAGTGGTTGATACATATAAAATATCTGTATAAATAGATGGGGCGTTGGTTTTACCTGATATGTTCCTTTTCATGAAGTGGAGATAGCATCCAGCATTGGGTATTACTCTCCTGTCAGCTGATTGGACTGTCAAGTTGATTATCCCGCCTCTGTTGCCATGGTAACCCACTTTTCACGAGGACGAAGCAACAGACCCCGCGTGTCAGCACCTACAAGGCTACTACTAAGTCATGATGCAACGTTAATAAATTAAATTTTGAAAGAGACCCATCCAGAGGCCACCCCCAAGGCCTGCAACCAACACAGCATTGCAACTTCGGAACCAGACCAATTCCAAGGGTGGGGCTGGATGCTATCTCCACTTCATGAGAAGGAGCGTATCAGGTAAGACCAACGCCCCTTCTTCATATTGTGGAGATAGCATCCAGGATTGGGACATACCAAAGCTTGGCAGTCCATACGGTGGGCCTATGTCTGGGCCTATCTCTGTTCTTCATCTAGGACCCTCTGAAGAACCCTGCGGCCGAAGGCTGCCTCAGCCGAGGCGTACATGTCCAGCTTATAGTGCCGGATAAATTGGGAAGATGACGGCCAAGTAGCTGTCCTACATATCTCCTCAATAGTGGCACGGGTGGCCCACGCTGCCGTGGTAGCCGCACTTCTGGTGGAGTGTGCAGTGATCAGCACCGGCCTGGGGAGAGAGTGTAGGTCATAAGCCCTTGTAATAGTTACTCTAAGCCATTTTCCTATCACTGATGGTGTCACCTTAGTGCCTAGAGTCGAAGGTTGGTAGGAAATAAAGAGGGCCTCCATTCTTCAGATGGAGGCCATACACTTCACGTAGATACTAAGGGCCCTCCTCACATCTAGCTTGTGCCACCTCTTCTCCGAAGGGTGAGTCAGCCGAGGGCAGAATTTGGGGAGGATAAAATCCTGAGTTCGATGAAAGGCCGAATTAACTTTTGGAACAAATAATGGATCTAGCCTCAGGACAACCCTGACAGGGTGGAAGACACAAAGATTACTTCACACAGACAGTGCTGTCAGTTCGGACACCCTCCTGGTCGAAGTAATAGCCAACAGGAAGGCCACCTTACATATCAGATGATTTAAGCTGACCGTCCTTGATGGCTCGTAAGGTTCCGCGGTAAGGGAATTCAGAACTCTGGATAAGTCCCAGGTAGGGTACCTGTGGACCACAGGGGGACAGATGTTGGAGACCCCCCTGAGAAACCTGCGAACCTTTGGGTGTTATGCCAGTGAACTGCCCGATTCTTCACACAGGACAGAAGAGATGGCGGCCACCAGCCTACGGAGGGTGTTGGGAGCTAAACCCTTGTCCATACCGGCCTGCAGGAACATCAGAATCTGGGCTACAGAAACAGATAGAGGTTTAATGTTAGCTGTCGCACACCACTTACAGAAGGCAGTCCAGTTGGCCAAATGTATACACTCTGTGGAAGGTTTTCTGGAGGCTTGGATGGTGAGAATGACCGTGCCTGATAATTATCCCATCTCATGTTGTGACGTTCAATTTCCAGGCGGTCAAGTGGAGCCACAAGGGATCGGGGTGTATCAAGGACCCCTGACTGAGGGACGTTCTGTCTTGAGGAATGTGCCATGGCTGCTCCACCAAGAGGTCCATCAAATCAGCGAACCATGGCCTCCTGAGCCAGTAGGATTACCACCGCTTGTTCGGCCATGATCCTCTTGATCAATCTGGGAAGAAGAGGTAGAGGTGGAAAGGCATAGAGAAGGCCCAGTGGCCATTTGCAGTGCAGGGTGTCCACTCCCTCTGATCTCTGCGTGGGGAACCTGGTGAAGAACCTGTCAAGTTTTGCGTTGGATGGGGAAGTGAACAGGTCCACCACTGGGCAGCCGAACCTCACCACGATCTGCTCAAATATATTGGGATGCAGGCTCCATTCCACGCGGTCCACCATGGAGCGGTTGAGGTAGTCCACTTGGGTGTTCGCATTCCCCGAAATGTGCTCCGCCGCCAGTGAGAGCAGGTGGTTCTCCGCACAGAGTCCTAGAATGAGCGCTTCTTGCATCAGTACCTTGGATCTGGTCCCTCCTTGTTGATTGACGTGGGCCTTTGCGGCCAAATTGTTCGTCAGAACCAGGACATGCACCCCCGAGAGTGACTGTTGGAAATGCTGCAGAGCTAGACGTATGGCCCTCAATCCAGAAAGTTGATGGGCAGTTGACTGTCCTCTGAGCTCCAGCGACCCTGTGTTATTTGTTGCTAGAGATGAGCCCCCCAGCCGAAGAGGCTGGCGTCGGTGGTGAGGACCAATCGTTCCGGTTCCTTGAACCCGCAGCCCTTGGCCAACGAGGTCGACTTCCACCATGCCAGAGACTTGGTGACCTTCACTGGGACCTGTACCCAGGAGAGGGAATTGCTCCTGCCCTTCTTCTGGAATGGTAAAAGGAACCACTGAAGTTCTCTAGAATGGAGCCTGGCCCATGGTACAATGGAGATTGCAGAAACCATCTTTCCCAGTAACTGAGAGAGGGATGCCACTGGGGCGGCCTGCGCCCGTCAAATCCGGGAGATTAGATCTTTAAGGCTGGTCTGCCTCTCCGGAGAGAGGAAAACTCTACACTGTAAGGTATCTATTATGGTCCCCAAATGGAGGAGCCTATTGGTAGGGCTTAAGTGGCTCTTCACGTTTACGGAGAAGCCGTGGGCCTGCAGGGACCCCAAGGTGATTTCTAGGTCGACCATAGTTTGCTGGGCCGACGAGGATTGGATCAATATATCGTCTAAGTAACATTGAATCCTCACCGGTAAGACCCTCAGGTGTGCTGCTATGACAGCGAGGATTTTAGTAAATGCCCTGGGAGCAGAGGAGAGGTCAAAGGGGAGGGCCCTGTATTGATAGTGAACCCCTTTATAGAAGAATCGTAGGTACTGCTTATGGGCGGGCAAGATGGGGATATGGAGGTATGCCTCCGTTAAGTCTACAGATGTAAGGAAGTTGCCCTCCCTTTCACTGGCTAGGATAGACTGGAGGGAGTGCATCTTGAACCTACGATAGTAGAGACAGTGGTTTAACCGCTTGAGGTCAAGAATAGCTCTCCACCCTCCCGAGGTCTTGGGAATAATGAACAAAATTGAATAGGTGCGCCTGTCGTGCACTGGGATCCTGTGTTGTAACTGCTTCAGCCACACTAGGGATGACCTATTAAAAAATTATGCGGCTGTGGATGCTCTGATAGCCCACCCCGCTGCCTGGAAGTTGCTTTGCAGGACCATGTCTGCTCTGTGGTCTTCCAGTTTCAGGTCCTCATCAGAAGGATCAGGGAGGGCAGTGGCATTGTACAGGACTTCCACTGGGGTGTCAACAGATGGTATTTCTAACGATTGAGCCAACTCAGGGCCTATGTTGTAGAATTTGTCAACCGAGGTAGGTACCGGCCCGGCAGAAGGCGAGCTCCACTGTCGCTTGACTACATCTACAAATAGTTTTGGCGGAGGTACCACCGCTGTCTCAGTTGCATATTCTGAGAACAGGAGGTCCTCATTATCTTCAGTCTTGGGAGTGCCCTCAGATTGTTTAACTCCCATCTTAGCAGCATTCTTGGCCTTAAACAATAATGATTCGAACTTCCCCTGGGGAAATAAGCTGGTAAAGGCTGGTAGAACAGGTGTCAGACCTTCATCCTCCGACAGGTCCATATCTCTGAAATCCTCTTCCTCAGACAGAGGATGGGACTGGTCACCAAAGGAGGGTGCTGGTGAGGTGTGCTCTGGGATATTGAAGAAGTCCCCCTGATCTAATTCCATTAAGAGGGCCTGTGAGGGGGTCCTTCTAGACAGCCTCTGAATGCCTGCTTCAATGCTGTCTTATGGCATCTGAGATAAGAGATTGAATTTGGGGCCTGTCTATTATTTATCTGCCCAAGTCAGGTCTGAGGCCTGCTGCAATGGCCGTGAATGTTGCCTCTGGGCTTTTCCTGCCCCCTGCTGGAGGGGACCAACTATGTTGTGACCCCCAAAGGAGGTCCTCTCTTAAGGGGGAGACATCACTAGGGGAGAGGATTCTTCTAGCAGCCTACCCTAGTGGAACTGCCTGAGAACTCTCCATTAATGAATGGCCAAAGTCAGGCATCGAATCCCTGGAGGGAGCAACCTAGCCCTTAGAACAGATTTTCTTTAGGGCCTTACCTATTCTGTTCTCAAATTTTTGTGCATCCTTAGACTTGGAAGAAGACTTCCTTGATCTAATTGGGGAATTGCCCCTGTGGACAGATGGAAGGGGGCCTGGCTGCTCAGGATCTAAAATTGCCCCAGAAACTGAATGATCTTTAGCTCCTTGAGCTTGATCTGCCATATTAGGTTCAGAAATTTCTTGCCGCCAAAACTCAACTGTTAAAAATGGCCGCCGCTTCAGCAATGCAACAGGCAGTACTTTTGAATAAAATATTTTTTTCCCTTTTGGCAAATGCACGTTTGAATTGCCAAGTGCGAGGCTCCAGGGACAATAGTTATAAACGCTAGCCCTTATCGCTGCTGCCTGTCAATCTTCGTTAAATCGATCATCTGTAGAGCGCTAAGCTCTAAACAGCCATGGAAAAAAGGCGGCCACTAGCGTGCTTTTAAAAGCTGAAAAAAGAGTTTCCACTCTCTGCCCTCCGTTGCTATATTCCCCGGCGGAGAGGAGCCGAGCTCTTACACGCCAATCAGTCTGGAGGGTTCTTTTTGGCATTGCGATTAAACGGGCTGCCCGACCTCCGCCGAAGCTCTAAGGCCTGCCCTGTGACTGGACGGAGCGGAGCTAGGCTCTTCCACGTTCAGCAGTCACCTTCAAACTTATCTTATCCAGTAATTAATCCTATCTGCTAAAGGTGCTATTTTAAACAATGAATCAAAGCCAATAACTCACAATTGGTAAAATTGTGTGGAGAGATAACGGACACAAACTGTCCTTGCTGAAGGACTGAGTGAGAAGTGGGTTACTATGGCAACAGAGGCGGGATAATCAACTTGACAGACTCAGTCCAATCAGCTGACAGGAGAGTAATACCCAATGCTGGATGCTATCTCCACAATATGGAGAATAACCATAATGTTGGCTAGGTTAGAGTACTGTAAACCAGAGTTTATTCAATAAATTAAAATGGCTAGATTTATGCAACAGACTAAAATCAATTACTCAAAACAATACTATGCCATTAAGCAAGAAATAATCTAGCTTCTTTTTAATTCTCCAAGCTTCTAAAAAGCCAACTCCACAGGGGGAAAAACACATTGTTTAAATAATATTACTTATCTGCATGTTAAATACCCTCAGCAAATGTATGCATTTACACACTAATTTACAAATGTTTTACCCTTTTTGTGGTTGCTTTACCTTAGATATAAGCTCCAAACTCATGACCCAGAGATTGCTTGAGTGTTTTTTCCCTTTAAGCAGAACAGTCTGATGACATCAAGTTGATTGCTGCCAACTGATTCCCGCTCATAAATATAATACATTACTTTTCTTAAAGATTGATACATTTTCTCTTCTTCCAAAAATAATAGTTGTTTATAACGACATAAAGCTGTTCTGAACTAATGCAATTTAGGGGAAATTACTGAAGTAGTTTTGCTTCACTACTGATATTTAAAAGCTGACTGAAGTTTTGTATCTTTCTATAATGATTTATTTACAATAAAGAGATGAACTTGACTAGCAATGTGAAGGGCCAAAGAATTAAAATATTATAAATTAGAGGGATGAGCTTGAATGTTTTAGGAAAAAAATAGGAAGAAAATCATAACTTCTGCCTCTTTTAGTCTTCAAATCACTATCTGGGGAGGGGGGAATCCCAAGAATACTATTTTCCCAATTTTGGTATCTTTAATATATAGTTTTTTTTTAAGTGAGCATAAATCATATATGCACTACTCAAAAACAGAATTGCTTGCAACAAATTTTTCAAGTACACAAAGTATCCTCTACCCATCATCCATATTTAACATAATAAACAGATAACATAATGGACATAATAGAGTACAGATATTCAAGCCAAGGTTTGAAAGTCTGATACAAGCTGCTGTTTTAGATATATAGGAAGCATTATATTTCTTGCACCTAGAGGCATTATAATGGGATCTTTTCTTATATTCTAAACATCAAGGGGTGAGCAACTTTATGCAGTCAGAAGACATACATTGTAGGGGGACGTCCTTTGAGGGACCATCCTTGGCTTGGGAGGAACTAAAATGCACCTTAACAGAGGGGTCTTTGGGATTTTTGGGAATACAAAATAGAGAAATGGCAAGACTAACAGATATTATTTTCATTGTTACTTTCATTAAAGCACAGTAAAAATTACAGTGAAAAATTGTGTTTTGCTATTTATTTTTACAACATGATCTTGAGTGACTACAGTATAATGACAGAAGATTTAGGGTCTGCCTAATATGCTAGTCTTCTTTCTAGTTAACTTTTATTTTACTTCTAAACATAGTATAATACTAGAGAAATTAATATTTGAAAATATATTAAATATAGTAGCTATTGTATAAACCCCGTTACAGACGGTAAATCTAGCTAGAGATAAAAATACCTGGGAGAGAAAAAGAAACAAAACCTAGAGGGAACTCAAAAAAAAACTTTTAAAAGCATTTTCCTAGTTCATTACTTTTCTAAATCTCATCTTCCATGAAGTTTTGAAACTTAATCTGTTAAATTCATATAGCAAAGGCTAGCATAACAAATTACATAAGCTAATTATGTGATGTGGGAAGAAATACTTCCTTTTGTAATTAACTTCATTGAATAACCCTACAAAAATCTTCCACATCCCCACACTATAATTCATTTTCTACATCTGCCATTTCCCCTCCCTATTTTTTGCAAAGTGGAATGTTTTAGTCTATTTAACTTTATAAAATGTTGTGGAGTTTTTGAAAAACTGTAATACATATTTTAAATTCAAACATATGATATACACACAGAAGGAAATTACTATACCAGCCACTTGACCTAGGTCTTTTTAAATCAACCCTGGCATTTCCAATTCTTTTAATTACAGCAGCCAATATTATAACACAGTACCTTGCAGAAAGCACCTGAAAAGTATAGAATCTTGAAGGGGGGAAATGTTTAGGAACAATTGAAAATTCTGAAAAATGAGATACTTAAAAGTCTGAACACAAAAAATACAGAAAATAAAATGGGAGGCATCCAATGAAAATATTACTACAGATAAACTGTAGAAGATAAGCTGATAAACTGGGAAAGAAAAACAACAAACTTAAGAAATGACTACAAAAAAAAAATACTATCAGAGAATAATCTGAATATCTAAGGATGGCACTAGAAAATTTTTAAATCAAAATCATCAGAGGCTAGAAATGAATTCTAGATGTAACAAATACCATATTTTTCTGAATATAAGACGCACCTTTTTACCCCAAAAAAGAGGGTGAAAACTTGGGTGCGTCTTATACACTGAATGTAGCCCTACTCAGCCACCCCCACCCTTTGGCCTCTGCCTCCCAGCAATTTACCTCTTTGCAGCGAGCAGAACAGAGGCTCTTAAACTAAGCAACTGATTCTCAGCTCCCGACCAACAGCTGATTGAGACTGTAGGCAGCCGCATGTGCTAAACTGAAAGTGAAACTAAAGCTGCAAGGAGGCAAATTGCTGGGAGGTAGAGACAGGCAG
>JANHFT010005748.1:32650-45974 GCA_032467955.1 Pseudoxenodon macrops | reverse complement strand
ACTACCATTTGTCGAAAATGGTGTAGAGTCTCCTGCTTGAGCAGGGGGTTGGACTAGATGACCTACAAGGTCCCTTCTGACTGTTAATAAATAAATAAACCCCCTGCCTAGGCAGGAAACCCGACACCACTTCAGACAAATTGTTATCCAACCTCTTCTTAAAAACTTCCAGTTCCGGTAGCGGCAGCGGGAGGCTTTAGCCACTCACCCGGACATCTATGCGCAGAAGCGTTGCACGCGTGCTCCCAATAGGTAGCAAAGGGAATTGAAACCCACTACTAGGGGTAACGTAACCCATGTGGCTGTTGATACCAAATAACTTGGGGCTGGACAAATAAACTTAAAATTGCAATAGAGGTAACCTTCGACTTTAAACCACAACGGGGAGTGGAATTTTCACCACTAAGTGATGTGGTCTCAAAGTAAGACGTCACATGACTGCATCGCTTAGCAACTGCAATACTGGCACGCCCGTCTGCGGTCATAACTCCAGACATGCGGCGCCACAAAGCGGATGGAGTTCCAGGTATGGAGCGAAAGGGGTGTTACAGGAGGCTGGTGGGCTCTGGGAGGCCAAGGAAAGAATACAGGTAGTCCTCGGCTTACGACCACAACCGAGCCCGAAATTTCGGTTGCAAAGTGAGACATTTGGTTTAGCGAGAGTTGGACTAGAAGACCTCCAAGCAGTGGTGCAATTCAGTTGGCTCTATCCAGATCGCGCGAACCAGTAGCGGTGGCTGCTGGAGGCTCCGCCCACCTGCCCTGATATCTTTTTTTACCCTCTGCGCATGCGTGAAACGCTCTGCGCATGCATGTAGGTACCGTGTGTGCTCACGTTTGCAAACCGGTAGCAAAGGTAAGTGAATACCACCCTTGCCTCCAAGGTCCCTTCCAAGTCTCTTATTCTATGTCCTGTGTTCTATATGTCCTTTCCAAGAAGTCTCTTATTCTATGTCCTGTGTCCTATATGTCCCTTCAACTCTCTTATTCTATGTTCTGTGTTCTCTACTGGCCAGGCCAAGCTTCCTTACTGCGGCCACTGGCATTGGTTTCCAGATCGTCTGCTTAAAACAATACAATCTTAATGCAAGATACAACTTGGAGTAAGCGCTCTTGAAGATATCCCAAGGTTCGTAAAGCATTAAAGGTGGATTACCTTTCATGTTTTGCATCCAGATGCCAGCTGCTAAATAAAGGTAGTCCTTGACTTACGTCCAGTCTGTTCAAAATTCCGACATACCCTCCTTCCTGCACTCATAGGATTGCATTTTGAGCACTTGGATTTACAGCCATTTGCAGTGTCCTATGATTACATACTCAGTGGCTAAGACGCTGAGCTTGTCGATCAAAAGGTTGGTAGTTCAGCGGTTCAAATCCCTAGCGCGGCATAACGGAGTGAGCTCCCGTTACTTGTCCCAGCTACTGCCAACCTAGCAGTTCGAAAGCACGTAAAAAATGCAAGTAGAAAAATAGGAACCAACTTTAGTGGTAAGGTAACAGCGTTCCATGCGCCTTTGGCATTTAGTCATGCCAGCCACATAACCAAAGAGACGCCTTCAGACAGCATTGGCTCTTTGGCTTTGAAAGGGAGATGAGCACCGTCCCCTATAGTCGGAAATGACTAGCATATATGTGCGAGGGGAACCTTTACCTTTACCTTAGGGAAAGTAAGTGAATACCATCCCTGGTCATAAACATGAAAAATGGTCATAAGTCACTTTTTTTCAGTGCTGTTGCAACTATGAATGGTCACTAAATGAACTGTTGTAAATTGAGAAACACGTATACCCTGTTTCTCTGAAAATAAGACCTCCACGGATAATAAGCCCTGATAATGAGCGCATGCGCTAAAATAAGCCATCCTCCGAAAATAAGCCCTCCCCAAAACATAGCAGCAGCCATGATGTGACCATCATGCACCTCAAAAAGAATAAGACCTCCCTGAAAATAAGGCCAAGTGCTTATTTCGAGGGTCAAAAGTGCTTATTTCGGAGGTAAGACGGTAGTAGCAGCTTAGTTGTTCTACAAAGTAGCAAGTTAAATTCTCAAGACATTCCATTCCATGCCCAATCGAAATCCTAAATGATACAGGATGACATACATTTTTCTGAGACCTGTTCAGAAAAGAGAAATGATTGCTGAGTCCAAGGATTTCGTTTTAAAGTTATTGTTTTCATTATTGGCCTCTGTGTCAGGACTCCGAGGAGAGCGAATGAAAATATGGCGAGAAAGCATTCTTTTTCGGCGCGATTTTCATCCCATGCAAAAAAAAAAAAAAAAAAAATCTTACCGATACACAAATAGCTTTCCCCACTGTGTGTTTCTATCACCTATAGCAAGTTTGACTACCCAAATTCATTTGAAATTCAGCAAACAGAAATTGTTATTCCTTCCCTTATTTCTCCTTCTCACGCCTTTCAACAGTGCTTACTGTGAAGAATTTCATATTACCAAGGTTGCATAGAAGTGCCCTGTAACTGTTGATAAACAGAAATATCTTTACTGGGGCAGCTTCATGTAGGATACAGATGGAAATGCTAGCAGAAGATAAAAGCAATAGAGGGGGATATTCAATCCATGAAAGGTTGGGTAATACAGTCCCTTGCCTAAACATAAATCCTGATTTAGATGGAAGATTAAGTCTGGAAAAATGGGTGTGTTTTTTTTTTTTATATGATTGAAGAGCATTGCTTAAGTACTTGAAGACTTTTTTCCTGGGCTTGTTTACTGGCACCAACATTTTACAAATCAGAAGGGACCATGCCTTGTATAAGTAGTCCTTGACTTAAAACAGTTCGTTTAGTGACCTTTCAAAGTTACAACAGCACCGGAAAAAAAGTGACCTATGACCGTTTTTCACACTTACAACCATTGCACCATCTCCAGGATCACATGATCAAAATTGAGATGCTTGGCAACTGCTTCATATTTATGACGGTTGCAGGTTCCCAGGGTCATGTGATCCCTTTTCCCCCCCAACCTTCTGACAAGCAAAGTCAATGGGGAAGCCAGATTCGTTTAACAACCATGTTACTAACTTAACAATTGCAACGATTCACTTAACAACTCTGGCAAGAAAAGTTTAAAAAATGGGGTAAAATTCACTTAACACATGTCTCACTTAGCGAGATAAATTTTTGGGTCAATTGTGGTGGTCGTAAGTCAAGGACCACCCTCATTTTCATATTTTCTGTTTCGTCTTCTTAATTCTGAAATATATATATGTGTGTGTGTGTGTGTGTGTGTGTTCGTAGGTTTTCACGGGTATAGGTATGCAAGTCTTGGCGTATTCGGGTCTTTTCCCGTGTAAGATTGAGAGTATCTTGGCGACGTTTCGACCCGAATACGCCAAGACTTGCATATATATATGTACACTGACAGCATATGCACCAAAGACAAATTCCTTGTGTGTCTATTTACACTTGGCCAATAAAGAATTCTATATTCTATATATTCTATAAAAGCATAAATAAAATACTACGCACAGCCAAATATAGGAAACCAATCAAAAGATGGTGAGGTAGGATCTGTTGTTAATTGATCAACCACCTCCACTGTGATGCTCCCCCATTGGAGTCCCAAGCCAACTGACAGAACCAGGTCTTTTTAGGCTCTTACGGAAGATCAGGAGGTTGGAACCAACTTCCCATCTCAAATACAAAAAAACAAACAAACTACTAACATATAAATAAAAGGACAGGTATTATACATATGAAAATGTATCCTAAATAAGGAATACACCAAATTATAATATATTGCTATTAATATAAATCATAAAGTCCAACTAAACGTTTGATCAAATTGTGGCTCCTGCTTCTGAAATGCCATTACTTTATCTGTAGTTTTCTTAATGTGGCAGTTGAAGAGACTTTACTAATCTACAACTCAGCTGTTATATTATCAAAGTTTTCCAATGTTGCACAATTGTTGTTTTGGCTGCTATAATTAAATAAATAATCAATTCTTTATTTTTAAATTTTTGGTTTGTTCTTGTAAATAAGTGCAATAAGCTTAACCCTGGAGAGCATTCAATTCTTTGTTTGGTGATAATACTCATCCAAAAATTATTTTGCCAAAAGGATATAACTTTTTCAACCACAAACAAAAGAATGATCCTTTTTTGGACAACATTTCATCATTTGGAAGAATAATTGTGATATAAGTGTTGCAGGTTCAAGAAGAGACAAATGCCAATGGTGTATAAGCCACTACATTTCTTCCATTGAATCTGAAGTAAATCTGCCTGATTTCCATTGCTGCTGCCAATTTGTCTCCTCTATGGGATTATTTAATTTAGTATCTTAAACGTCTTTTAATCCATGTGGTAGTTCTCCTATTTCTAACTGCACCACCACAGCTGGGTCAAAGGACTGAGATGAAATATAATTTAACAGGAAGAAGTGCAAGATATATCATTTAGGCAAAAATATAGGGTACACAGGCAATATAGTCTGGAAACATGACTTCAGCAAAGGACTTGATTATAGTTAACCTGACATGAACTGAATGTGTGAGATAGTGGCTAGAAGAGTTAATGCAGGGTTGTGATAGAAAAAGCACTGTATCAAAGACATGTGAAGTTCTTCCCCTTTACTCTGCACTGATGAGACCACATCTGGAGTACCCTGCATAGTTCTAGGTGTAGGAGTTGTAGGAAAGATAGATGGAACTATTTCCCATGGCCACAGAAACTAGGACCAGAAACGGGGTATAAACTTCAGTTTTCGGGATGTTAGAGGTGTACAGTAGTAGAACAGTCTACCTACAATTTACCTATAAACCTACGACTCATGAGGCAAGGCAGAAAACCCAAAATTATCAGGAAATTTCAAACAGAATGGATAACAAAGCACAAATTAAGTGTTTTGCAACAACCAGGTCTAAGTCGAAACCTAAGCCTATAGAAATACTGTAGCATGACCTGAATTGAGTACCTCAGATTTTACTGATTTGAAATAGTTAGCCACAGAGAAAATATAACAATGTGAAAAAAACAAAAAAACAGTGTAAAAACCTAATAAGAAAATGCTTGGTTGCAATTGCTGCAGCTAAAAGTAGTATAGCTAGTTTCTGAATCTAAGAGAATGTTTACTTTTTTACACTGACATGTTGGATGAATTCATTTACTGTATGGAATAGATGAAAGTAGCACCAATTGAGTTGTTGATTTATTCAAACTCTCTCTGTATATCAGACCAATATGAGTTTTTGCTAAAATTGGCAAAGATACACAAAATGAATAACATCCGAAAGGGGACAGTTTTCCACATATTGAATATTTCAGTGGGTGTCCATGACACAAGAAATTATTAAATAATTAAATCTATAGATTCATTTGAGTAAACAGAACAGAATATTAAAATATGAATTGAAGACAGAATTCAATAAATTACATTTATTTTCCATCAGAACCTACTAATAAATTTCAATTGAGAAAGTTTCCTATTACTTTTTTAAAAAACAAAAGCTTAAATAATACAATTATTACATAATTATTACTAGCACTTGATAGCATTACCTGACTTTTTCTAGTGTAAAGAAAAACCAAAGCAATAAACTTCAATATGTTAAAATGAGATAAGTAATAGACATTTCTGTTATGTCTACAAAACTAAGGTCTTAAATTTTACCTCAACATTATAATATTTTTATAATTCTATAACTTTAAATAATGAAAGGAAGGAGAGGAGAGGAGAGGAAAGCTTCAACACAGTTTGAAAAATGAAAAAAATGCCATTAATAATTAGGAGCCAAATAAAACACAGTTATCTGAACAATAGAATATAATTATCCAAATTATAGAATTTTGAGGAATTCATGGAAAAAAGTGATTGACAGGGGTTTTAGCTTTAAGAGAAATGATAAAAAAAATTCGGTTACATTTTTTTTAAAAGGCACCACCTGATGGATCCAAAACAACTATTCTGGCTTTATAGTAGATAAATGACTTAAATAATTGTTTTAATAAATAATTGTTTTATTTGCTTTCATATAGACAATACTAAAGAAATGAAATATTTACAGATCTTTTGCTTTTTGAAAACTGCAACCTTATTTCACACAGAAATTGCATCATTCAAACATACTTTATTTAACATATTTAATCTTTTCCATGGTTCTTGAATGATGAAAAATACCTGTGTATCTTTTTTCTTCCTGATGAGAGCAAAATATTAATGTTTTTTCTTCAACAGTAATCTTTAAAGGTTGCATCGAAGGGTAAGAAATGTTTTTGTGTTATTATCCTAGTTTTTCTTTGATTCTGAACTATATTTGTCTGTTAGTTTATGCTTCATCCTTTGTTTAAAAATGTTCTTCCCAACATTAGCAAATTTAAAATTGTGTCTGGCTGGGTTGTCTAGCAAATCGTTCTAGGCTAGAAGGGAGGGGAAAGACCTATAATGGCTTTTAAAGAAACTATTGAGACCCGTGATAAGCCGGGGTGGTGGTGTACTCAATTGGCATGAATACCTTAGTTTTAGATGGGTCAGCTTCAGGGGTCAAGTTGTGAAGAGAAAAGGCATCACACACACTTCATCAACACTGTGGAATGAGAGGCCAGTGCATTTACTGAGCAATAGATTTCCAGTGAGCATATAAACTAATTGGTGGATGAACATGCCCCAGGAGCAATGATTTTAAGGTCATGGCAGGCTCAGTGAATTGTGCTGACTTACACTTGTGCCTCACTGATAGCTGATCTTACCAATGAGCAGTTTAGAGGCATTCAAGCTTGAATGTTCTTCCATGCGCCTTGAATGGCATGTCAGTGGTCACTGTTTCTGACATCTTTTATATTTGTCCAGTCAGCTCTAAATCTTTAGCTTGGGCTCTAGCATACTCAGAAAAGAAAAGAGTGAAGCAATTATTTTCAGTCATTGAGTTTTGAAGTTCTTTGTGTTAATTATTCCAAATAGAGCTAGTTCATCAACAAATTAGAAATGTTAAAATGAAGAAAAGGGGAAATCGAATGCATACACTTTAATAATAAATGGTATTCTGATTGTAGGTTTGCTTTCCTCTTAAATTTCATGCTAAAAGGAATCTCAGATGATTTAAATATATCATAGAGCAATGTAGAAATAGATTACTAAGCATTTTGTCTGTCCTATGCTTCACCTTTACCTTACCATTGCACTTGTATATGCAGACTTAACATAAATTCTTTTGTATTAAGGCTGTTTATATAGATCAGAAATGTATTGAACCCATGCCATCTCATTGTTAAAATATTTTGGGGTATATCAGGTTTCAACTGGACATATAAACATGTATATATTTACATATACACCATGCTGCTTAATCCAGACTATTTCATCTGGAAGTGTTAGGTGTTGCTATCCCAGGACCTGGCAATCAAGATGAAACCTTTTTGGGGGTGAGTTGTACTCTAAAAGAATATCTTTGTAAATTGGATCTGCTCCTTGAACCCCACATATCTCTGAGTTCAGAGACAACTAAAATTATAATGAAAATTGTGAGGAAATGTCCAAAACTTTTGTGAATATTCTTCACTAAAAATATGCTAGGATATTGTTGCACATCATAAATTATTTCCTTATTATTGGTTTTGTGTAATAGGAGCAACTGTTTTAACAAATGACACATTCATTATTTTAGTAGAACAAAATTAAACATCTAATTTAAATCAGTGGATCTTGATTATGTACCAACAAATTCCCATTGACTCTTAGCGACCATAAAGACAGTTCATCTCCGTATGAATCATCAATTATTTTATTTTGTCCATCCATCTGGTTTTTGTGCTAAAATACAGGAATGGTTTACCATTTCAACAATAAAAAACCATATCTTTGCTATTGTTACTGGAGTGAGCACCTACCTCCAGCATTTTTGTATAGCTGCTGTGTGCTGCTTGCTTTAGTTGGGCAGCTGGGATGACCTTCATGTTTTGGGTGACTCCACTGGATGCATCTACTCTTGACATACACTCTGAACGTTCTTCACTCATGTCTCCTAGGAACGGGTCTATGACAATTCGCCACGGCCAACTCGCTACAGCCAACTCACCATGGCCAACTTGCCACGGCCAATTCGCCACAACCAACTTGCTGCGGCCAACGCGCCACAGGACAACTTGCTGTAGGACAAGAGTTACACTAGTATCAAAGAAATGGTGTAATAGAATGATTAAAGAAAGGATGCAAAAGGAGGGAGAGAATGAAATATGAATTGCAAAAATTAAAATATTTTTATTTATTTTAAATAATGAAATAGAATTGTTAAATTGTCTCAAAGTGAATTGTCCTGCAGCGCATTGGTCATGGCAAGTTGTCATGTAGTGAGTTGGCTGTGGCGAGTTGACCGCAGCAAGTTGCCTATGGCAAGTTGTGCCATTCCGCCTAGGAACACCTCCCTGCCATGATGAGGCAACAAAGCAAGACCTTAGGGATGCAATAGATCATAACAGTTATTATATTGTTTTCAGTGTTTATTTGGGGCAAAAACTAAGAATAAAACACAGTGATTGATCAAGCTGATTTTAACCCTGAATTTCTCATTGCATCCAACATATGACTATTACTCAGTTAATATCAGTTTATTTTCCCAAACAAGTAATTATTAACATAAAACAGTTTGGAAAACACAATTATTTGTTTGAGCATTGAATGCTCTTGAATTCATGGCCAGACAGGGTGAATGGGCATCTGAGATCCACTATTACTCAATATCATCATGCACAAATAAGATTTAGTATAGTTTTTGAACACAACTATTTGATTAAAATTCTAATAGGAACATAATCATCACTCTTTTTTAAAAATAACACATAACCACAGAAAATAAGATAAATTTAGGGCTAGTATTTACTTTTTTTCTACACACAAGGGCACTATATAGAGGTTAAGGATTCTTTGGAAGGAAGTGCTTCTTTCTATATGTTGTGTGGTAGAAATTGTGATTGTGTATAGAGTGCATGAAGATTATTTATGATTTGCCAGATCCATCATGGGGCGGGTGTGATTTTTACTGTGGTATTAAGTGTTCAAAATAGCTGAGCCTTTTGAAAGATATAGTTCTTGACTTTCAGTTAATGTTCTCAAGATATAAGTGTAAATTACTTCTTTACACTACAGTGTTAAAAGTTCCTCTATCCACTTGGTGCTGTGACTAACACACCTTATACAATTTATCATTCCATCTTATTCTATCAAAGCAGCACATAGACAGCTAATCCATCAGAAATCCCTCTCCTTATCAGATACTCATGAATGGTTATGCTTTAGGGTATAACAGCACAAAGATCATTTTACTTTTATAAACTGCAGGCTATTGGGAGGAAAATGCTTTTCTATTTTCAGATATTCTCCTGGTTTCATAGAAGTTGCAGTCAGTCTTTCTTTCTCCTGTATTTCCTTTTATGGAAAATAAAAACATTCTTTTTTCAAAAAGAGGACTATGTCCCTGAAGCTGTGTATTCTGGTATTTTTCAGTGTAATATCTACCTGTCTCTTCCCCCTTTTGTACTTTAGAATCAATGTAGTTAAATTTCTTTAATAGATAATACAAGGAAATGTATTTCCCTACCTTTTTGTTTTTTACGTTAATTTTATTAAAAGTTATAATTAAAAAGAAAAGAAGGAATATAAAGTAAAAAATACATTAAAAAGGAAAAATAATGCAGAAATGAAAAAAATAGGAAGAAAACCAGAAAAGGAGGACAAAAAAGAAAAAAAAGAAACTCAATACTATAAAATTTGTCGATCCAAAAGTTCCTGGTAGCTGAAAAACAATTAACAAGCAATATCCAAAAGTGATTTAAAAAGTATGTGAATACAGTGCCTTAAAGTCACTAATGTGGATTGAGCAAACATGTCTCTTCCCGCATTTTACAGAACCCCAAACCTGTCTCCTCATGAGTAACAACTCTTTATTTTTATTTTTTATTTATTTTGTCAATTGTGCATAAGATAACAGATATAAGTATAAACATGATTATGAATACATGAAATGAATACGAATAAATAGGGACATTAGGACAGGGTCTAAGAGATCATAGCTGGATTTTTTAAAGTTATAATTGGGGATCTCATTCTGATGATTTCTGTAAGGACGTATATTGAGACAAATTCAATCATGCTTTAGTCACTGTTGGAAAAGAGTTCTTTTATTTGTTTTACTTTATTAATTAATAGGAGCTGGTTTGAGGTCACAAAGAAAGATAAGAGGGTGTGGGAAGCCCACGTTAGTAGTGAAGTTAACTTGTTTGCATGTATGATGTTGTAATCAGTGTAACATAGTAAGAATCGAAATGTGGTATTTAAGGACAACTCACAGACAATGGTCTCAGGAAGAGCGAGCTCCTGTGTAACTTGAATATTTTTTTAGATTTAGGGACTTTTTATAGAAGATAGCAACACCACCCCCTGTGTCCTGTGTTCTGTGAAGTGCTCTGTGAAACACTTGTGAACAATCTCAAGTCCTCTCCTTGTTTGGAGAAGAACTATGAAGAGCTTGTCTGCTTGCCAGCTCATCATTCTGTCATAATTATTGGCTCTTCTCTGTTCGCCGTTTCCTAGCCAGAAGTCAGATAGAAAACCTCTGTGTATTTCCCTGTTTTTCTAATACTTTTTTCAGTGTATTTTTATGATATTGGTATCAGTTGTGTACAGGAGTCTGAGCACATATTAATGCCTCATTGAAGAATAAAATTTGCATAAACCTTGTTGGAAATTAAAATTAAAAGGTCTCTCATCTTTCTCATTGGTTCCATCAAAGAATAGGAATTTTCTCAGGGAAAGGGAGATGCTAAATCCCCTCACAATAAATTACAACATTACTTGGTCTGTTGTGTGGATGCTTGTGTAGTTAGGGGCGGGGAATTTTTTGGTGGGTGGGGGGGGGATTGTCATGTGTGTTGGTCTGGCCTTTGGGTGTTATACAAATTTCACTGTATGGGTATACTGTGTATATACATACAATGACAATAAACAAACAAACAAATAAATAAATCCACACATAAAGAGGAATCCAAATATTTGAGGGAAATATTTGTTCTCGATTCCTTTGAATTCCTTTCTGGATTTCACAAGTACTTCAGGAACAAAGCCCATGGCAGGAGCACCTCAATCTGCACAGGAAGGATGCACGAAAAACAGCACAAACACAAACCTCAACTTGACACCACAGATGAAACCAAATCTCTGGACCCTATTTTCTCTGTAGTCTATCCTCCCCAAAACAAAGAGATTTGTTTTGGGGAATAAATGGATCTCCTTTCTCACAGTATGTCTGGATTTTATTTTTTTTATTTGTTCTTGCCACTCCGGCCCCAAATTCTTCTTCTAACACCTTAATCACAACTACCTCTCTGTGCATCTTACATTGCATTGTGTCAGGTTCAACTGTTAAGAGATCAAAGAATATACTGGATATCATGGCTTGTTATAAAAGTTGTCAGAAAAATAAATCACATCTGATTGTGAATTTCTTTGCTGCTGTTATAGTAATTGCAGTACTGCCTTGTTTGTAAGTTTAGAAGACTTGCTGTATCGTCTGTTTGCCGTTATATGTTTATTTTGTTCTTCGAAAAGATTACTTCAGTGTAACTTATATGAATTCCACAATAATTGTATTGTCACAAAGCTCCTTAAAGAAGCAGTTCTATCAGCTAGTCCTTGACTTATGACTAGAATTGGAACAGAATTTCCATTGCTAAACAATGCAGCTGTTAAGTGAGCCACACCTTTCTGCCAATCTTGTTATGTGAATCACTATGGTCATTAAACAAACTGCACTGTTAAGTGAATCCAGTTTTCTGATTGACTTCACTTATCAGAACCCCTTCCCCAGCCCCCGGACGATCTCAAATAGCGATTGCATGATGCTGAATGCCGATTGCCAGATGCCAGGAAATGCTACAAGATTGTAAGTGTGGACTATTCATAAATTACTTCTTTCAGTACCATCATGACTTCACACAGTCATTAAACAAATAGTCATAAGTCAAGGATTACCTATACAATTTTATACTGGAACAAATCCCACTGAATTCCATGAGAATTTCTTCTCTATAAATCTCCTAAAATATCAAAAGTCATATTATTTTATGTACATGTTAAAGTAAGCTTCAACACCTGCTTATTAGAACTGAAGTAAAATGATGGTGTGATTGCACTGATGAACTGTATTTTATAAGAATTTGCCTACTTTGAAAAATCTGTAAAATTACATTTTACAGAAAATGTAATTAATTTTATATTAATTTGTTAAGGGTTGTGTGTCGGTAAATATAAGTAAGATTTTTTTCTCTTTAGAATGAATGAGTACTTCAAGAAGTACTTGTGAATGATTTCTAGTCCCATAGGAATGAAGATACTGCACAATATATATGATTCTTCCAGAGACAGCATATTTCTAAGAGCCAATATATGTGTTTACTGCTTCAAGGGCATCTAGACAATACAAATACTTCACTGTAGATCTTATTTTAAACTACATCATTATAATTCAAGTTGTTGATTCCAAAGAATAGAAAAGATTGATTTATATTTTAAAGTCCTATGGAAAAGATTTTATGGACAATATTTTCAGTTCGTTCATACCTATTGTTTTGTTTTCTTTGTGACTGACAAAACAGTTATGGTTTCAAAAATTTGAATAATAATTCAAGGTATTCTAACAGTTGCGTAGCTGAATATTTCAGGAAGTGTTTGCATAATTGGAGTATTTTGCAGTTTCCACAGTGGAAGATAAGCTAGCATAAACAATAGAATAAGTCCCTTTAGTCCAATTTGATATATTTATGAGGTTTTTTTCCCCCTTCATGATGTTTTTGCTACCTTTCATTGCATACTTAACTTGATCATCTAGTACCAGTCCGCTAAGCAGACCAATGGGACATTCGATTTTTTTATTAATGGCAAAAGTTTCTGATAATGTCCCAATATACTGTTTGATAAGAAACCCATGCTCAACCTTTCCAGGATCCAATTATTGAATAAGAGCATTCAAGTAATTCATTAGAAAAGAAAAAAAGGAGAATGGGGTCATGTAAACTGTACATGATCCTTCTAAATTTAATATTTTCAAAATAGAATTGGGATTAAGAACATGTATGTCATGTAGCATAACATTTTCTTGTCTCTATGTCTCCTTTTTTAATTAACTAAATACAAAAAGAAAAGAGAATAAAAAACAATAGATTACCGTATTTTTCGGAGTATAAGACGCACCTGAGTATAAGACGCACCTAAGTTTCTGGGGAGGAAAATAGGGAAAAAATTTGCCTACCAGATATTCATCTGGCTAGCGTCCTTAGTCTGGTCAGCTTCAGCACATTATTTTATCCCCTGATTAGGAC
>JANHFT010005748.1:2018-17759 GCA_032467955.1 Pseudoxenodon macrops | reverse complement strand
AGGGTACAAATAAGCAATCAGGAAACAATATCAATAAGAAGTCATAGGATACAAGCAACAAGTTATAGTCCTGCAGTTGTAAGTGGGAGGAGATGGTGATAGGAATAATGAGAAGTCTAATAGTAACAGGAATAGTATCCCCTAATCAGGGGATAAAATAATGTGCTGAGGCTGACCAGGCTAATGATGCTAGCCAGATGAATACCTGGTAGACAGATTTTCCCCCTATTTTCCTCCCCAAAAACTAAGGTGCGTCTTATACTCTGGTGCGTCTTATACTCTGAAAAATATGGTAATTAAAAAACAAAATAAATTTTAATTTTTTTTGAAAAAACAATGCAGGAGTTCCTCAAGGCTGTACTGGCTTCTCATGAAACCACTCAGAGGGGTCATCCAGGAGTTTGGACTTACCCGGATAATAAGTGCTCTGCTTCTCATTTCCTTCAGCTAGTCCCAAGAGGCCATAGAAATCTGGAAAAACTACAGTAGTGGTTAAAAAAGTGAGGGAAGAAACTACATGATCAAAATAAAGTAAACACGACAAAAAAGAGGAGAGCTTAAAAGGAGATACTTATAGTATCCATTTAACATCAATAAAGAATTATTTCCGTTCTTACGTTCTTTGACTTAATCTAGGCATGAGAGAAAGAGAGTGGGTGGAGAAAGATAGCTAGATAGGTGGGGATGAATCATCACAGACTGGATTGCAAGCTGTGTGATAAAAAAACATCATTAGAATGTGCTTGGAACTACTACAAGCAATGATACTGCAGATAACATCAGTTACCAGGGTTTGTTTGTTTTTTAAGCAATAACTTGTCAGCTGTATGAAACTTGATAAAGTCAGGTTAGAGTAAATGCCTATGGAGTTTCTCAATCAGCCAGGTCATGGTTGTCCCAAATGTGCTTTTTTCAAAAGGCAACTGGACTTTCTTGGTTTGTTTTCTTTGAAAACATTTTGCTTTTCATCCAAGAAACTTCTTCAATTCTAACTAAGTGGTGGAGAATGGAAGGATTTATATTGTTTGTAGTCAGCCTGTCCTTAGCACTCAGAGTCATTGAGGCCACTTGGGAATTAATCTATATCCTCAGAGTCACCTGAATGAGAGAGTGGATCCTTCTTGGGACTGCTGAAAGGACAGAGTTGTAAACAGGAGATAAGTGGTGGTGTATCCGTTCCCCTCTGTTGAGGGAAGGCTGTTCAATTTTGCTTTGAATCACTAGGCAAGATAATAAATGATTTATAAAAACAACGACCAAGTGCAGCATATAACAAGAATAGTAATTTGAATGCTTCCCATGGTTAGAAAAATATATTTACATAAAAGGAAGGCTGGAACATGTGGACAATTCAAAAGCATCTGGATAGTTTTTAAGGGCTGGAGTAAATTCTCTCTTCTCTCTCTTAGAAACGTTAGGAATCGCTCATTGGCAGGGATAACCCTGAGAATGGAGGGCTGAAGAAAGATACCAATGGTCCTTCAAATAATTTGCACTTAAACTACTTAGGACTTTGAAAATCATAGCCACTACTTCAACTGTGGTAGCTCAGTCTTATATATCGGCCCCCCAACCCATTACTAGGCCTTGAGCCGTTTGAAACTGGCTCGCAGAAGTGGGAGAGCATGTGTGCATTCCCACTTGCGCGAGCAATGGGTGAGCATATATGTGCACACGTCCCCACCACTCGCGTGGAACCATCCCCTGTTCCTTCCCCTCACCGGTCCGCAAAGACAGAAAGTTGGGGAACTCTGCTATATACAGTGTATAGTGCAGAGGAGTTTATATGTGTTTATATACATAGTGTTTGACTCTTCCATAGCCTAATGAAAACAAATCTTGCAGCAAACAACAAGCATGAGCAGAGTGTGCCTTGTGATGCAATTAATTTTAATATAAAATAGATCTGGTCAGTACCACAAGAATCATCACAGGCCCCTGGTTGTTCCAGGCTTGAAGACAATTCCTGTTATTTGGGAAATTCTTCTAGAATGAAATATGCAACAACTTTGGTATACTTTAAAGTGCATGTTGAAATTACTTTGGATTCACATTGGGAATCCAATCTGGTATTGGATGGGCAGTTGGTAGGGCATGGTGGTGCAGTTGAAAAAGTCAAGGAGGGAGAAGGCGTGGCTTGTGCCGGGTGAGATGACGACCTCTTGGAATCTCCTGGGAAGTCATCAAACCTCAGCCCAACCGGGGGTCCTAGCTGAGCCTGAACTGTCCTGGAGGGACAGTGAAGTACGGGGGCACCTACCTCCATGAGCAGGGAAACGGCAATTTCCCTGTAGTGCAGGCTGAAGCCTCTAAACCCGGCAGCTGAGGAGGCGGGGCTGGACCTTCTCCCAGCCTGGGCAGCCACATCGAACGGAGTTAGAAGGAAATATCGTTTGTTCAGAGGAGAAGATCTGAGCAATGTTGCAGGAGTGGGGAACTTGAGCAAAGTGTGGAACTGAGTGAGTTCGGCTGTTTAAGAAGAAGGGGGAAAGTTTTCAAAGTGTAAAACGAAAGTGCCTGGGAGAGGAAAAATGGTGGCTAACCGGCACTTGGACTTAAAAGGGAAAACAACAAACCTTTAAATAGAGGATTTAAAGATTCTTTGCTTTTGCATCTGGAAGGAGGAAATTTAAAAAGGACTGAAAGGATTGAAATAAGGGGAAAGGAAAAAAGGTTCTTTTTTAAAAAAAAGACTATTATATCGAGAGAAATACAGAAACTAAGAGAAAATCAATGGGGCCATCTGCTGGCGAAAAAAGGCTATTGCAATGATTGGAATAAAAGGGAAGAATATTTAAACATTTTTGTGGGTTTTTGAAGGCTGGGAGACTGAGAGATTGATGATGGTGTTGGGTTTTGGTCTGCACTTATAGAGAATAAAATAAAATAAATAAAAAAACCTTGGACTTGGAAGGAAGGAAACAGACAGGATATAAAGAACTGCACGGACTCCGAATTCAAATTTAAAGAGACAGTGTTATAAAACCTTAAAGATTGACAACAGAACAAAATGGAAACAAAGGAACATGGGGGATTCTCAAAACTTACTGAAATGATAACAAATATGTATAAAATGTGGAAAGAAGAAAAAGACTATGGACCATTGCTGGAGGAAGACAGCAGAAAGGAAATGGAATTGATTGGACTTGATCTTGAAGTAAATGAGAGAATTCACGATAAAGACAAGAAAATATGTAGAGATTATTTCACTGGGTTTAACAGTGGTTTTAAGAGAGTAATAAGTAGTGGAACTCAGCCTAAAAGAGCTGAAAAGAAAATGAATATAGATGATTATACTAGGCTTAGCAGTGGCACTAAAAGGGTTAATAGGGGGAAAGATTGTGTAAAGAAGATATTAAAAGTAAAAAGAGATGGTAAGGGAAAAGGAGTAAGAAAAAGTGAGAGGAGAAATATATAAAGGAAAGGAGAGGAATCCAAGGGGTATATTTTTTTAACATAATTATAAGAAGGGGGGAGAAAAAAAAGGTTAAGAGGGGGGATCCTTGAAAGACCAATAGAAAATGGTTAAAGAGGAAATATATAAACATGATTTGAGTTATTGATATTAATACCTATAAACATGTATCATTATTATTGTTTCATATATATATGAAACAATATATATATATATTGTTCAAATAAGGTGTGTTATATATATTAAGTATTGAATGATTTAATGGAAAAATTATGGCATAAACTGAAGAAGGATCTGTCAATGCGCCTGGCCTCAGGATAAGGGAGTGGCGGAATTGCTCCCAGTGGCTTAATCTCCCCAGAAAATCCCTCTATAATGGCATCAGAACCCTCTGACAGCCATAGTAGGCAAGGGACTGGATCCTTCCTTCATCTCCAAGGTGAACTCCTGATTCCATCGGGCTGAGGAAGTGATATTGACAAGCTTCTGTCCGGGGCCTTCTCATGCCCTTGAGCAGAAGTGGCACATCTTGGATGTCAGGAGGGCTCTTTGTGTTTACATCAAAAGGACTTCCTCCTTATTTATCTCTTTCCAGCCTTCCTCTATGGGCACCAAGGCGAGTCCATTGACTGTGGGACAGTGGATCCAGGCATGTATAGGAAAGGTCTACGAACTCCAGGCTCTTCCGAGGTTTCAGAATATCACGGCCCATTCCACCAGAAGCACGGTCACAATAGTGGCATAGATGACACAGGCCTCTATAGAAGAGGTCTGTCAAGCAGCAATCTGGTCCTCTCCATCTCCGTTCATCCGTCATTACAAGTTGGACACCTACGCCTTTGGCAGGCGAGTCCTTCAGAGGGTCCACACAGAGCAGGGACCAGGGACAGGCTTTGGTAAGTCCCATTCCTGGATAATCTTCCACTCTGCTAGGACCATGGTCCCTAGGCACTCCTTCTCATAGTAGGGGAAGATTATCCAATCCCACCCTAGTGATCGTCTGGTCCATAGTCCAGGAGGGGCTACTATTTTCAAAGGACACAAGTCTCATCATTGCTATGCCTTCGCCGAACTGGGAAGGAACCAGACAGAGGAGGCATGGCCAAAAAAGATGAATCGGTCTCCAGGCAGAGAAGCAGAGTTACTTCCCATGCCTGGATAATCTTCCCCTACTATGAGAAGGAGTGTCTTAGGTAGAACCAACACCCCCTCTCACAAATTATAGACAAAATAAAATTTATTTTTAAAAGAGGGAAATAAAAGTAACAATTCCTACTTAGAATTGGTAGGCATACTAAATGTTTCTTGTTGGAGAGTTAAGAGCATTTAAAATTATAGTCAGTATCTTTAAAAACCTCATGTAGAAAAAATATACAGGAAAATTCAGATGATGGAAGTTTGCGTTCCTACGGGTAGTTTAGTTAGCCTTTGTAATCTCTGTTGTTACCTGAAAAAAATCCTGCATTCTGTAACTTCTACCTAAAATCTAAAGCTCAGGGAAGAGGATAAATCTCACTAGTTTCCAACCTCTCATCCAACAGCCTAAAATTGATTTCATCATGTGATGAATATTCCATGCAGTATTTTTCCAATTTAATGTCCATGCCGAAGAGTGATTCAATGAAACTCAAAACTTATTTTGTTGTGTCAGCATTGATAGAAGGGCAGGCAGGCAGGCAGGCAACCAGATCACTATATAAAATCGTTCTGCTGTACTTAAGTTCAAGATTCCATTAACAAGGAAGTCATCAAAGTTGCTGAACATATCTCCAAAGAATTTTGAAATCTGGTGTCTTTAAAGTAATGTTTACACTAGCTTGAATCCATCCCATTACAGAAGCAAATATTACAGGTCATTGATTGGATGACTAAAGTGTGAACGATGATGCAACAGAGCAGGAATGTGACTTGGTAATTCATGAAAAAAGTAGGAGATTATATTTAATAGTGACTTTGTGTTGTTGAAGAACATTTTCATTTGTACTAATTAAACCATCCAATTTTTGTTGTTCCCGATCAACTGCAGTTAATACTGGTATCAGTTTGCTCATGTTACCATCCTTAAGTTAAAAAAAATTAGTGGTGGTAGTAGGGCTTAAGTAGATAAAGGAGGACTAATATTAGCTACCTGGATTACTATTGCTGAGGCAAAATGAGAGTGAATGTAACCCAGGGAGTTTAACTGATGAACTGAACAAGCAAACAATTGAAATATTGTAGTTCTCACGTACTCTTATATGAAAGTTCAGTTAAAAGTAGTATAACTTGAACTGTGAAGAGTATTTCTATAGATTGCAACAATATTAAATACTTTTGAATTATAAAGGAAAATTAAACATTTTTAGCCTATAGGATTTGGGTAATAATAGTCAAAATTCCTAAATTATTTAGTCATTTGCTTTCATGTTAAGCACAAAATAACAGCTTTTCAAACATTTCATATGCAGCTCAAACTACATATGTTTTAACACTGCCAAGTAAAAAGAGCTGTGTTACATTAAAGTGCACATTGTGCGTTTGGAAATACCAATCATTTTATATCAATTTTGAGTTATTTTTCTGTCACTTCATATTCCGTTTCAGAGAGGCATACAAAAACTCTCACTCAGAATAAATCTCTTAGGGCTTACTCATGGATGT
The DNA here is from genome assembly GCA_032467955.1 of Pseudoxenodon macrops. NCBI lineage: Eukaryota > Metazoa > Chordata > Lepidosauria > Squamata > Pseudoxenodontidae > Pseudoxenodon > Pseudoxenodon macrops. The sequence continues at coordinate 11,704 of JANHFT010005748.1, read as the reverse complement.
CAGCAGCCATGAACAAGAAGTGTAGTGCACAACAACCAAAGGTTATAAGAATGTTAACTTTTAGTGACATATATATGTATTATTGTTCTTTGTATTGTGTTGACTGGAAAATTCAAAAAAATACAAATTGGTCCCAATTAAAAAAAAATTGAGAAGCAAAATGACAAATGCATTATTTCTTGAATATACTAAACAATTATAACACAGTTTTTACTATTATTGCTGAGCTATGGGTACTATAATTGACAAAATTAGCAAAACATATATGTGTTCCATGTGTAGTACATTCTATTTTTTCTATAATTCATAGCTTTTGCTAGTTGCTTTACCTTTGTTCTTTACCATTGGCTGTAATGCCTGCCAATCTTTTTCTCCGTTAGACTAGTTTTGACCATGATCACTTAAATGCTTTATAATGAGCAAATATGGAAACATGGCCTGCTACTGAAAACCAATCTTACTTGGAATTCCAGTAGCATCTATGATTGATAAATATCCTTAAAAATCCCACTTAAGAATCAGGATAGGACTTGTTTTTGGGGTAGGTCTTATTTTCGGGGAAACACGGTAGCGATCATGCAGATTTCTCCAAGTCTGAATCTTCAGAATGCTTGCTTTTGTTGCAATTACAGTCCTCTGATCTTATTTCTAATCACTGCCATCTTTCTTCAACATCATCAAATATTATCACCATATTTCTTCTCTTAATACCACCATCCAAAATATTTTACTTCTGATGAGGAAACTTGGGGTTTTTCTCATAGGCATCTTTCAAACCCTATTAGGAACTCACAAGCAAGAGTTCTCCTTAGTCAGGTTTACTGCAAGGAAAAATGGGTTACATTACAAAATCTTGAACAGTAGATGTGTGTAGTTTAAAACATAATTTAGCTATGAGTACATTAAAGTGGGTGCTACCCAGTTAGAAAACACAGAAGGAATATCCATCTGTTCTTATTCTTATTCCAAAAAGTGTTTTGGAAACATCCAGTCCTGTTGTCAGCTCAGAAAATTTCACTACAGCATCAGTCTTGTTATTTGGGACTGCCATAGGAGAAAAAAAAATTAGATGAACTTGGTTCATGAATAGGAAAGTGTAGAGCAACTCCGAAGAGTATCTCATTCGGGGATTGCCCAGAGAGTTACCATAATTTGCTAAAAAGTAGCAAGTCCTGAACAGGAATCTGAATAAGTGCACAGATGAAATCGGAATACTTAAAACTACAGGTAAGTTGTTTGTTTTAATATGGAGTAACAGAGCTATAAAGAATGTAAAAAAAACCAGCTGGTTTTCTTTTTCCAGGTATCTTGTAGAAACTTCAGAATATTCAAAATATTTATTTTTTTCCTTTCGACTTGGAGTCTTTCAAGACAGATCAGCTTAGTTAAATGATCCAGAAATTATTTGCATATCAGGCAGTGTTTCGTAGATAATTAGCAAGAGCTGGTCATTTTGAACAGAGTAGGATGTGTCATTTAGTAACAGATAAAAATTTGTCACCGCTAATAATCCTGAAAAAGTAGAATGTGATTATTGTTCCCAGTTGAAAAGATACAATGATTAAAAAGTAAAATATGTTTTTATTAATGTTATTCAAATATGCATATGTATACTCTAAGGCAGTGCAGCAATTTGGATCTGATCTCCAAATGGAGCTCTTTGGGCTGCATGGTAGCATGAATGTAACATCCATATTCCTCAAAGTGTCTACATCTTTTTCCAGGATCACAGCTTTCCCCTGCAGTGGGCACACAATCCCAGGAAGAAGCATAACTGCTTTAATGTTTTGCAAGTTATATTTACACTTTCCAAAGCTGCATAAAGCCTAATAGATGTTGAGCTATGAAAAGTCAATATGAACATACTGGACTGATTTCTTGGAATAAAGAGATTCCAGTGCTTGAGAGAAGTTTCTTTCTCTAATGGCATTCCACTCAAAGTAAATTATTGCAGTGTACTCATGTACACATGTAATAATAATATACTGTACTATATAATATGTACAGTATTCTAAGTAGATTCAAGGAAACATTAAAACTAAATGGGGATTAAAAGAACTGTTGTTTCTTTTGATAATTTGGAAATAGACAGGTAGCATGGTATAATCACTACTTCAGAATCACTATCCACTTGACAGAACTTTTAACAACTCCATTTTTAAAAGTGTGATTTTATACATATTTAAAAGTTGGTGTCATCAATCATAACTGTAAGAGCTTCACTATATTTTCAAGATTTATTGTTCAAAGAATTAATGGACCCAGAATTGACCTCAGGAGTCAAAACAAGGAAAAAGTAGTACCAGAGCATTTCAGTCTCTTGAGATCTCTGTTGCAGACCTTAAAAAAAACCATCTTGGAGAAACACAATTTTCACATTATTATTGAGCAACAAATTTCTGAACTCTCATACATCAGAAGGTTTCAGGCAATGTTAAGTTTCAACAAGTGAAATGAGTTTTAAACACATTGCAATTGATAATTGATAAGGTACTTGTAATCCGACTTATATGCAACCTGAATCTGTATAACCAACCTGTCTTCCCCTCACTCCTCTTGCCTCATCCAATTTAAAATCCTATATCAATGTAGCCACTCTATGCATCTTATTAAGTGAGCTGCAGCTCATGAAAGCTTATGTCTTTTAATAAAATTTATTAGTTGCTACCCAAAGTGCTACCAAAGTCCTGTAGTGAACAAGTTTTTTTTTAAAATAAAATACTAGATAGCTCTATAACCTTCATGTTTATAAGCTGCTAGGAATTTGAGAAAATCTCTTGCTTCCCTGTCTTTGCCCTCCATTTTCCTCCACTTCTCAAAATTGACAACTTAATATTTTGTATCTTGACTGCTCTCAAGCATACAGAACTGATAGAGCTACTAGATTGATTTCTGCCTTAAATCCTTCCTCCTTTAAGATAGAAGTGAGAATTGCCTATTTCAAATATTGGAGAAATGTAGGATATTAGCATAGCTATAATTGAACAGGAGCACATTTTTCATCTTCCAAACAAAGGAAGTGATAAAGACTGTAGTTTCCTGTCTTTTGTAGTATGAAGTTAGAATGTACATCTCACAACAGTAAGGGAAATATTCACTTATTTCTTATATTAAAGGTATTAGAATTGTGCAGAGACTATCTTCCAATTACCCGTAGAGAAGTATAAACAAATGTTCTACTTCTGTCTATGTTCTGACATTCTTTTCTGGGGACTCACTGTCACAGTCAGTCATCATTGCTTTTATTCATAATAAAAGTTGATATCAAGAGGGTTAACTCAGATGACTCAGGCCAGTATTATTTGTACTGATGGTGATGATTTATAATTCATTTAGAATTATACTAACAAAAAAGTTATCTTTAAATTCTCGATATGATTTTAAACAGAAATGATATCCTTTCAATGTTGACTTTGGCAGAGTTGTCACCAAGACAAAAATTAAATTTTAAGTGGCAGCTAGAGTTGGGCAATAAATTCTGAGTGTAAAAACCAGATAGGTTTGCTTATAACTCGGCACAACTAGATCTTTTGACTTCTTCTAGACTCAGAAACAAATTAAGAAGTTATTCTATTACAGACTGTTAATAGGACATTCTGCTAAAAAAATGTTCCCTGAAGATGGGCTCTAACAAAAGCTCAGAAAACTAAACCCCTGGTCCTGGTGACCAACCCAAAAATACTTTTTTTTTCTCATTAAAAAGTCTTTCTTTTGTTTAATCTGAACTGTGTTGGAAGTATTTTCTTCTTTTTCTTATGATAAGAATTTTTTTCTTTTATCTTGTTCTATATTTTCATCTTCACCATAATATCTTCTTTTATGCCAATCTATAATTTATACTCCAATGCTTCTGTATGGAACCATTATAAAATAATGCAAAATAATCCTTAAGGTTCCAAAATAAATGAGACATGAAACTTCCTGGAACACAAGTTGTCCTTACCTGTCTGATTAGACTGTATTTATTTGACAAATGGAATTTAGCTGGTTATGACATATCCCGATGAAATGTATCGAGTAAGTGTGCATGTTGGTGACTAACATGAGTGGGAAAATGTCTTTGAACTTGTCACCATGAAGAGAATAAAGTTGGATCTATAATATTTTGCAAGCTTGTAAATAGAGTTTATGATGAGATAAATAAAATACAGTTGTCATATATTAAATTAATTTGGACTGTTGAACATGATATTGAATTACAAGGCTTGTCATTTTTAAAACATCATTGTTTACCACTTAGGGTCACTGTGAGTCAGGCAGTTTATAATTTAATGAATTATATAATTTTGTAAGCTACAGTTAGATTCACAGTCTGAGACTGGGGAAATGTAATAATTCAAGTCCTAATCAAGGCCCTAAGAATTAGGTGCTGTTGAAGAACATAGGAAATTATAAGCAGGCTGGTTTTTTGTAATTTGATAAATCACAGATCTGATAAATTCAATATTTCCAGATTATTATAGTTCATCACACAGTTATCCAGATGTTTAGACTGGATTTTACCCAAGGTCCTGGCCTAGAGATTGATGGTGTTAAATGTGTCATTGTAGCATGTAAACTGTTCCAGGTACAGCTGCCTTTTGTAATTGACTGCTGATGATTTTGTCAATGCCGATGGTTATAAAGTGGTGTTCCAGATATATTTTATTATTTTTTATTTTATGTAATACTTTCTTCTTTAATTACTATGCATATCTATTATAGTCTCAGAATTCATCATCTTTGAAAGTAGAATGTTATGAGGACTGATCATTCAAAGAAAAAAGGAATTAAAAAAAATCAATTGGACAAGGGAAAACAATTCTTTGGAATTCACATTCCAACACACACATACACACAAACGAAAGTGAAAATATATATTGTATACAACAGTTAGAATGCTGACTTAAAAAAAAAGATATCACTGAATCCCAGCATGACAGATTGCCCTTGAACTTTGGGACAAATTTGTAGTTTGGAATGTAGCAGTGGAAAGATCACAGTTTGAAAAATAAAAACAAAAACTCAAGAAGGCCAACTTATGTAGCCCTTTAGTAATAACCATCATTTTATTGCCTTTTCACTTTTAACTATCGGTTATACAATTGTTCGTAGTAACAATATGCAGTTGTTTTGTATGCACAAATTGCACATGAAAATGTGGTGAGGGAGGGGCAAGGCAGGAACTAGAGTTATGTTAAATTTAACTAATATTTAGTTAAAGGAATTAGCTACAATTAGTCACTTGAATTTAATGAATGGATTAAAATATTGGGTTTTTGCCTCTATTACATTAAACATTATAATTCAGCAACAACTTTTGCTTTAACAGTTTAGCACAACATTTATATTAAAGAAATTATCTTAAGTGTCAAGCTATTTTTCAAGCAACTGAAAGGTTTCATGTAGATTGTGTCGTTATTTATATGTATAGGAGAAAATTGCAATGTGTAAGTAATTTGAAACATTTCAGCCATATAAATACTAGTACTCTAGAAACTGAATGGGTAAAAATATAATATTGCAGAACAGAGCTGCATATATTATATATTATATGTACTGAAGTCTTTTTCAAAACATTTACATTAAACCTGACAGGTGTTTATGAATAGCAAAAATTAATTTTCCTCACTTCTGTCATCAGGTAGAGAAATGGATTTTAGCATTGAGGACTGTCAGTATTTCCTGAGTGCTAGCATAGCTCATGTCAGTGTCATAGAATTTCACCAGGTGGCCTGCTAAGAGTCAGCTTAATGTGATTTCAAATGATAGGGTAGGGAAGGTAGAGGATATTAAAATAGTATCATACATATGATTTAAAAGCAAGTTAATTGCATGGGCTTGTTAATAAACAAAGATAATTTCAGGCTGTAATATCTGTTTTATACCATATCAATAGTGAATATGATCCCACTCCCTATTTACCTCCAAATTTAAAGCTACATATATTCTGAATTGACTCAAACTGACAATTACACTATTCACAAATGATTTTAACTAAATAGAATAGAATAATAGGGTTGGAAGGGACCTTGGAGGTCTTCTAGTCCAACCCCCTGCTTAGGCAGGAAAACCTATACCACTTCAAACAAATGGTTTTATGATTTGTTAGGTTTTTAAGTATTGTTTTTAATCTTCCAAACTGTTAGCCCTATTGAATTGACAAGATTATATCAATCAAAGAAGATTATCAGTAACTTTCCTTATGTAAAGTAAGGGACTTCATATCGTAATTGATATGGGAATAATTAAAAAAAAAAAAAGAGTAGAATCTAGCCAGTAGTTTTTGAGACTATGTTTAAACCAGGGCTGTCAAACTCCTGGCCCGTGGGCTGGATGCGTCTTGCACTGGCCATGGCCACACCCAGTTTAGTGAAGGGGGGTAAAGTCCCGATACATCATGTGACATCACCATGACAACATGAGTTTGACACCCCTGGTTTAAACTATTTGAAAATTCCCAGGTAGTAAATGTACTTGAAGTTGAAGAACCTATATTTGTGTCCTCCAATGAGAAGTTTATTTCTTTTGGAAGAATGATCCATTTTTTAATTAATACTGCCACTAAAATTCAGAATGAATTCTCTCACATTCTATTTCTTCTTTTTTTTCTTCCAAAAAAACTTTAATATTTTTGAGACTGGTTGAACATTCATTGTATATTCTGCCCATTCACATAACTGATCAATGAAGCACCCAAATACTGTCCTTTTTGTATATTTTGAGATGTATTATACACATGTGATAATCAGAAGCTTCAATCATGTAACACGTGTAAATAAATACATACCCATAATGCAGAAATTAGAAAGCAGACTCTACTAAATCATCTGGCATCCTGTATAACATCTTTATGAAACCACTAGGTAAGGCTATCCTCCAGTTTGGGATATAGTATTATCAGTATGATGATATCTAGCTTTATATCTTTACAAATGGGACAGAACAAACCTCGACTCAATGCTAACAGCCTGAGTGGTTGTGACTGTTTGAACTTGGGGTTGTTAACAATTTTAGTCTTGGATGGGGCTGCACTTCTCCAGTCAAGATTGGGATGCAACTTGGGGTCCCAGGTACTGCCTTAACAGCGGGTGGCAGCTGAGGCCAGGAGGACCTTTGCACACATCTATCTTGTGCACCAGTTGTGCTCTTTCATCAATCATGATGCCCTTCAGACCATCACCCAGATCCATCCTGGTCACCTCACAATGGGATTATTGCAATACGCTCTATATTTGGCTGCTCTTGAAGACCACTTAGAAGCTACCACTGATTCAAAATACAGTGGCACGAGCAGTAATAGATGCCTTTCTGTGTGCCCATTAGTCACTACTGCTGTGCAAGCTTCATTGGCTGCCAGTTGGTTTCAAGTAGAATTCAAGATTCTGATTATTATCTATAAAACCCTACATGGCATGGGGTCTAGATATCTGAGAGTTCATTTGTCTCCAGCTGTTTCTGCCTGCCCAAAACGTTCTAGCAGAGTAGGTGCACTCCAATATTGCCATCTTGTGGGACCTTGAAAGCATGTGTGAACATCCTCTGCTTTGTAAAATAAAAACTGCCAATGGCATTAATATTGTGTGATGCCTAAGTGAAAATAGGAAAGGAAAAACACTGGGAAAATAAGCAGATGGGCTGACATACAACTCTGCAGAACAATGATATATTACAACTTATTTAGTGTTGTTTCGAATGTAGGAACTCTTCCAGACTCAGATAAAACAATATCCAAAAAGGTCCTGCATATGAAACACCATTAGATGGGTTACGGATAACAAATCATCTGTCTTTGTTTTCTAATGTTTGTTCACATTATATTGGCATTTCATTAGCTAGCTGAGTAGCAAAATTAATTAAATTGTTGTAAGGATTAGATATTGTAGTATTTTATGTTTAAGACAGCTACATGGCCATAGACAACATTTTTGATGTGTGACATTTAAGTAAGGAACAACAGTTTACAAATCCTGAGAAAGGTAGCTTTCCTCATAAATTGTCTTCCTACCCTTTAATATTTATTTACATTGGTCAACACTTCCAAGACTTTGATCAAGCTAGCCTCATTCTGCCATGACCATTTCCATCACCACAAGAACTTGATCTGTTTTCACGTTTTATGAAATCAATAAATTTTATCCCTAAAGAATCCAGCATGCCTTCGATTCCAGACCTGACATTTGCTAATGCTATTGCTGATGACCTGCCATTACAGATTTTCAAAGCTGCAGTCTGTATTTGACAACACTCATAATATGAATCAATATTCAGCATTCAGTGAGTGAGTAAGGGAGTCATTTTAATGCTCCAAAAGGCTGCATTGCCCCTGGGCAGCTGTCAGAAATGGGTAGTTATTAATAGTTCTCTCTTTTCACTTAGCATAGGCAGTAGGGGTCAGACATGAAATGATTTAATCAGGTTATGATATCCATGACAATGAACACTTAAAATGTAATCAGAAAATTTAGGAAGAATTATCCCTAGGCTGCTGTAATTATTTTGCCCTTCTATTGAGATTGTTACAGAATGACCAGAGTTTTCAAGTATGCTTACAGCTTAACCTTTTCTGAATTTATTTAATGGAAGTCTTCTTTTATCAAGGAAAATTATTTGTTCCTCCCAAGGATGATTCCCATTGTATTATTTTGAAAAAAGTAGAGTTATTTTTCAAAAAGACATTACTCTTTTTGTTTGGAAATGTTATTACAATCCACTTACTCTCCCAACTTCTAGAAATATTGAAGAAATTGTGGGTAGATATAGCTCAGACCTCAGACATTTTTGTCCTACATATATTAAAGTTTACCAAAAATAATTACTCTAGTTATTGCTGATCCTTATAATTTATCATGGGTGGATAAAGTAGTCATATTTCCCTAGGTACATATTTCTATTCAACATAGATACTCTTCTTTTTGCACTAATGAGGGCTTTGTTATAGCTTTAATTTGAAAAAAAACAAAAACAACCAACAGTGAGGAAACTGAGCAAAAGATCTATCTTCATTGGGAGAAAAAAATACTTCTAAAAGCATGTTTATGTCATAGCTTTTTTTTTTTTGTGATTTCCAGTGTTTCTAGTCATGATGCAAGGTCTTAGTATTACATTTCAAAATTTAGTTAGTTAGTTAGCATTTTGCTGTAAGGTAAGTTTTGCTGAGAGTTGCCCAAAGTTGCCCAGCTGTCTTTCATGGCTAAGATTGAGGAACTGGTGGTCTACTGCTTTCTAGCTTTGTGTCTTCACCACTAGACCAAACTGACTCTAAAAATATCTATAAAAAATGAAATCTGTGAAATCAAATTTTACAATGTCTACTCAGAAGTAACCGTATACAGGAAGGGCGTGGCTAACATTGTGGCGAGACAACGTGCTTCTTGGGTGCTCCCGAAAAGACATCGAATCTCAGCCAAACCGGGGGTCCTTGCAGATCTAAAACTGTCCTGAAGGGACAGTGGAGTACTGGGGCATCAGCTGGCACGAACAGGGAAAAGGCAATTTCCCTGGGGGCCCAGCTGAAACCTCTAGATCCGGTGGCGGAGAAGACGGGTTTTGAACCGTTACAAGCTGGGGCAGCCACAACGAACTGAGCAGGAGAGAAGATATGGTTTGTCTGGAGGAAATGATACCTAGATCTAAGCGATTATGCAGGAGTGGTGACTGAGCAAAGTGTGGAATTGGGTGAGTGATCGGCTATTTTAAAGAAGCAA
>JANHFT010005747.1:35267-53532 GCA_032467955.1 Pseudoxenodon macrops | reverse complement strand
GTACATACATACATACATACATACATACATACATACATACATACATACATACATACATACATACATACAGGGAGAGGGGGGGAGAGAGAGAGAGAGAGAGAGAGGCGGGGGGGGGAGGCAAATCAGACAGCACACAAAAGAAAAAAGGCGGGGGAAAAGGGAAACTCCCCTTTTACAACACATCAACCTATCAGAGCGTAGATCGCCTCACGCAAGAGCCAGGCAGCAGCCTCCAACCAATCGACTACAGCTGCATGTTCTGACTTATTGTACGCTTTAGTCTCCCAGCTACCATACTAAATGGAATGTCTTAGCAAACTGCAAATTCCCTTCCACGTCTGCTGTTCTATTATTCTGATTACAGGAGGGCATTCGACTCCCTGCCACATGACTCGATAATCAAGTGACTAGAAATAACAGGAGTCGGTAGAAACAGAATCAGAAGCTTTGTGCAAAAATCAACGTTACAAGGGAAGACACGGTTTATGGTCAATGGTGAGAGGCTGGGAGAGGCTTCATATCAGGAGAGGAATATTTCAAGGAGATTCTCTATTGTCATCACACCGTTTCAATGCTGAGTAACTCAGGCCGTGGCTATCAAGCATCAAAAAAAATCCGCCAGGCTATCCAACCTCCTTTAGGTGGACGATGATCTGAAGATGTACGGGAAAGCACCACCCGAAGCAGAACCACTGTCCAACACTGCCCATATATTCACCCAGGATATTGCAATGGAGTTTGAAGAGGGCAAATGTGCCACACTCTCCATCCATCAGGGAAAAATACTGAAAACAGAAGGAATCAAGATGCCCCACGAAAATAACATCAAGGATGTCTGGAGGAAGATGATTACCACAAATAGGAATCCTCTAAGCTCCCAACACCAAGCACCTTGAAGTCGGGAGAAAGATTAGAGGTGAATGCAGCAAAGGGTCTTTTCCCCTGACTTCAATGTGCTCCATGTTGGGAGCTTAAAGGATTCCTATTGAGTCTAAACTCAATGGAGGAAATGCCATCAAGGCAAACAACAGCTGGGCAATTCCAGTCACTAGGATCACAGCTGGAATAGTGGACTGGACTTAAGCAGAACCAAAAGCCATGGATAGGAAGACCTGAAAGATAATGACAACAAATCATGTCCTTCGTCCTTGCAGAGACGCTAACAGACTCTTATCTATGTTGCAAGTATATCAGATGGTTGAAGAAGAAGAAAGTTCTTTGGAAGAATATCTGAAGGACAGCGAAGAAGATGCAATCAAGCTGGTATGGTAGGGAGGCCTACTGAGTACTGGAGAGACCAAACTACAAGAAAATGAAGTCTTAGATCGCGCGAGTAAGGAAGACACGAGGCGCAGGAACAGTCGGCTACCTTTATTGGATCCTTAGTGGAGGCAATACGGAACTGCCGGCAGGCTGCAGGGAAGCCACTTTTATGGGATTCCCTGGTCGCCTGCCGACCACTGACGTGGCTTTAAATTCCCCACCGCCAGTTTAACCAACCAGCGGCGGTCATGCTAATTAGTCCCACCATGAGGACATAACAGCACAGATCAGAATCTATATAGCAACCTGGAATTAAGGATAAACTTCCTAACAGTGAGGACAATTAACCAGTGGAATAACTTGCCTCCAGAAATCATAGGCGCTCCATCATTGGATATTTTTAAGAAGAGTCTAGACAGTAAGTTATCTAAAATGGTATAGTTTCTCCTGCTTGAACAGGGGGCTGGATTAGAAGATATCCAAGGTACCGTCCAGCTCATTCTATCTGAATCTACTGATCACCATGCCTATTTCTCCCCTTTTCAAACTTTTCTAAACCCAGAGATTGCAGAAAGAAATTACAATTAAAAAATTGCAACAAGCATTCCATTAGGCCTATCCTTACTTTGTGGTGTGCAGGTATTATTGTGTATGTTTTTGGAAATACAGAGCCAAACTCTATTAACGTTTTCCGCAGAAGGCTGCATTTCACTTTTGATGGACAGGTAAGCAGCATGCTCTAAAAAAAAAAACAAGAGCCAGGGCAAGGAAGCAGATGAAGCCAGAGGAAAAACGTGATATTTAATTTTTAAAAATTGCAATTATAAATAATTCACGTATACATTGTTTCGTTAGAGTTGATACGATTCTTGTGCATATAATAATGTCTCTCTTCTATCCATGTACTGTACTTCATTAAAGTTTAGGAAGAAAGGCTTTGGGGGCAAGAGGAACAGAACTATTATATTGACACAAATGGTTTGCCCCTGATTTGGAAAGTCAGAGAATCTCATTTGCACATTTGTGCCTTTGACTTCAGCCTATCTCCATTCCCACTATCTACAAAGAAAGTAGAGAAAAGGTAATGAAGACAACCACTCTATGAGTGACTTATCTTGGTGACTAAAGGTTATGGGCCAACCCCCTATTCATTTATTTATTTATTTATTTTATCTTCTACTTAAGATAGCCCTTGACATACAACTACAATAGCGATCAGAAAATTTCTTATTCTGTGGTATGGTGATTAAGTGAGGCATCAAATGACCACACCCCATTTTATCATCTTTTTGTCCCAGTGATTATGCAAAATATTACATGATTCCCATTTGTGACTTCCCTGCCAGCTTCCCGATTGACTTTGCTCATCAGAAGCCAGTGTGAAGATCACAAATGGCAATTATGTGACTCAGGACATTGTAACCATTGTAAATGCACAACAGTTGTCAATTGCCAAGTACCCAAATCACAATCTTGTGACAATGGAAACACTGCAATGGTCATAAATGTGAAGTCTGGTCATAAGTTGCTTCCCTCAGTACTATCATAACTTTAAACAGTCACTAAATGAAATGTCTCCAGTGAAAGACTACCTTTAAATGATTGCATGTAGTGGTCCTGAGAAACCTGAATATAGTCTATAGCAGCTTAATTATACAATGTTTTGTCTTACAAACGCCTAATCTACCATTTATACAATCACATCCTCAAGGACAAAACTGCATCTCAGAATAAGCAATTTGTCAGTTTTGGTTTACAGAATTTCTCATGTTTTCGACACCTAGTTCAATTTAACCTCAGCAGAAAAGTTGTAGGAGTTAATTTCTCTGAGTAAAGCTTATGTGTCTAGGATTTTTATTTTAAGAAAATGTAACTCTAAAAGTTATATTCGTTGATGGAGTAAATGAACCACTTGGCTGTGTGTTTCCTAATAAAATACTGGTCTAGTCATAGAGCTACCAAGCGGAAATATTAGTTATATGGACAGTCAATAGTTGTATGGAGTGGAAAACAAGATCTCAGGAAAAAAAGTTATTTGAATAAGAGCAAGTAAGACAAACAGATGATAAGTTTGAATCAATTAACAAGTCTTGTGACATTTTAATCTATTGCAAATCAAAGCAATTGCATGCATTCCTAAAGAGGGACAAACAGGGGTTGTTCAACCTGATTTTATTAGATTTTCATTCATTCATCCATCCATATACCTGTATATCCCGCCTGGTGCCTTAGCCACTAGGTCAAACTGGAGAAAAACAGAGGTTGTTCAACCTGGTTTTATTAGACATTCATTCATTCATTCATATTCCATCTGGTGCATTAACCACTAGGTCAGACTGTTTCTTGAAAAGAGATGGAGCTACACTAAATCTCTATTCCATATAAGCCTGGCTCACCCAGCAGTATGCCTGTTGACTTAGTGTCACTTTGTTATAGTGGCTAAATTGGGAGACTCCGAGTTCTATTCTCCCTTAAATAGAAAAATTGCCTGGGTGACTTTAGACCTATCACTCTTTCTCAGCCAAGCTCATCTCACAGAAAACTGTTATTGTGGAAAAAATAAGAGGAAGAGGTGCTAAGGTGTTATACCAAAAAAAAAAAAGTGGGATATCAATCAAATCAATAAATACATGTAATTATTCAAGAGTAGGCCTTTGGCTAAATGCAAATTCAGCTTACAAATGGCTACCCAGCAAAGGCCATTTGTAAGCTGAATCTGCATTTGGCATGCTTGTGGATATAATTAGACCCTGCAAAGGCCCCTCCTGCAGTGGGGGTGGGGGAAAGGTGCGTGGGGGTGGGGGGAATTGCCAGTCATCATTGTTTCTGCTTCATTTGCACCCTTGAGAGTGTAAACAAAACTGCAGAACCTGAGACCCAGAAAACGCTGAAACGTTCCTCTGAGGGCTTTAAATGCTGCTGCCAAATTTTAATGTTTAATATTTGGGGAAATGAAATGCTTCAAGACTAAATAAGGCAAAGGTAATATCTCCTGTGGGTAAAACTCAGCATCTGGTGCACTCCTAGATGCAGCCATTCTTACCGACAGTAGAAGTGGTTTTCCATTGCTTTTTCTGGGGTGTTCTTTCCATTTCTAAACCTACTGTACACTTCTAATTGTTCCTAGCGATCTAGCATCCAAATACTAATAAGAACCAACCCCTTACCTTTTTTGAGATCAGTGAAAAATCAAGGTAGCCAGATGGCTGTTTATTATTATTAAATTATTGTATATTTATAAAATAATCACAGGTCCTTAATTTAAATCAAATTTTATTTTCCCCTGGGCCCTATTTTAAAAAATATTCTTATACCTTAAAGTATTCCACAGCTATTTTTGAAAGTTCACCTTAACACTATATCCTAACTGTAGCTCTCAACAACAACAAAAACGTTTTAAAAGTGAAAATACTTCCCCCCCACCTTGTAGCCAAAGATAAATTGGCAAATTTTGGTAAGCACCCAAAAGCCTTGGTCAGCATGCATAAACATTTTTGAAATGTTGAATACATTGTTAAAAAGTTGCCATTAGGTATTGGAAGTTGCACGGTGATAAATGGATGCTATGGTAGGAGTCGTTGCCAATTATATCACTCAATAATCAAATGGTAAACTTATAAAATTACTCCCATCATTCTTGCAAGGACTCAATTCTCTTCTTTCCATCTTAGCTTACAATTGTTTTTTTTGGGGGGGGGAGGGCAGACAGAAATGTTTTGGAACAATAAACTACAATCAATCATTATTTATTGATATAAATGCTGGAATCTTTGTTTAGATAAGACAGGAAATCTCATAGTGATACTATGGATACAATATAGCTGCAGCTCATTGATTCAGCATTTTGATATAATGGATATCAGTCATCCATATTGCATTCAATAGCATGTGTGTGTATAAAATAGTATTATCACTGTAACATTATACTGCAAACGTCTATATATTTATCATTTGATTAGACTAATCAGCTAGATCACAATGTCATTTAAGAGTAGTTTATAAATACTATTATATCTTTTATTCCAGCAATTCTGATTTGTTTTTCTTGAACCACAGAAAAATATTTGATATTCTTGGAAGATTAATTAAACTTGTTTAAGTATATATTATACATATGCATATGCATATGCATATGCATATACATATACATATACAGTGTACATGGTGGGTTCCTAACGGTTCAGTCCAGTTTTACCTAACCATTAGTAACTTACCGGCATGGTTCGGTTGAACCATTGGTAACCCAGGCCTGCCACACTCCTGAGCTGGTTCTTTCTTGGATTTTGCTTCTGCACATGCGTAAAAGCTTTTTTAAACGCACTGCACATGCACGTGCACAGGAAAAGCATGTGCACAGCCACAGCGCACCCCTGAGTGAACCGGCAGTAAGAAAATTTAAAACCCACCTCTGCATATACATATACACGCATATACGCATACACACACACACACAAGCCAAAATAAATAGGTACCAATAACTTTCCAAAGTCATAATTTCCTTGAAATAAAATAATTTGACAGTCTTTGTGAAGACAAGGAAGGGAGCAACCAAGGGGGAATGTATTCTGTAAACCAGAGGTCACCCCTATAAAGACCAGCCTCCTAGTCCAAGCCCCTTTTACTCCCTTTGAGAGAAGAATCTAGAGCATGGTCTCCTTCGTTGTTTGAACAGGAGGGACAGGATCATGCATGACTGGCATTGCCTAACACGCCGCACCTTACAGGATATTATAGGTAATAAACAGCACATTCATTTGGTCCCCTGGCAACCACCATAGCAACTGCAATTGATATTTTCCCACAGTAACATTGAGGCCCATCCTCTTTTGTGCTGCTGCAACTTCTGGGCCACCTTTAAAGGCAGCCCCATGCAAAATATTAGTAGTCCAGCAGGATTTGAGCTATTTTGCCGAGACATCTTGGTTTGTTTCCTATTTCAAAGTGATAAATAACTCATATTTAACATTTATCATTTTGCCCTTTTAAAATAATAGATCTGCCTGTTTTATCAGCCAGGAGTGCTAAAGCTGACAAACCATGTATATCTATTACTGATTGTTCATCAACTTTTCCACAAACCATCTGACTGGACCTTTGGTACCAATCGTTTCAGAATATTTGCTTTACAAAAACTTGTAAGAGCTACACTGATAATTTAATAAGAGGGAACTATACTGATTGGATCCAAAAGAAGAGAAACAGCTGCCAGCAACAACACAACGAAAGTAAAAAAAGAGGTTAAGATATCAATTAAAATGACAGCCAAAATTAGACAGATTATTTTGATT
Organism: Pseudoxenodon macrops; assembly: GCA_032467955.1. NCBI lineage: Eukaryota > Metazoa > Chordata > Lepidosauria > Squamata > Pseudoxenodontidae > Pseudoxenodon > Pseudoxenodon macrops. Next base: position 46,981 of record JANHFT010005747.1, on the reverse strand, counting down.
TAAAATAAAGATGTCATAATACCTATGCCATTATTGCTAATGTGAAAGAGAGAGAATGAACCGATCTTCACTGTTTACCCTCAGGTGAAGTGACCTTTGAATGGTTGCAACAAAACATATGAGCTTATGGGATCCAGGGAGAAAATGTAAAGGCAAACAAGCAATTACTGTGCATCCATCAAAAGAACAAACAAAACTACAGTATTTTTTTAAGAAAAAAGAAGAAGAAAAAAAAGAAAAGAATCCCCTGATGTTGCAATTACAAAGCCAGATTTGATTAGGTTTTGTTATTACCAAATGACCTTTGAATATACAACCGCGTGACTTTTCCAAGCCATTTATTGTTCCAATAAGTGAGAGGAGCCAAAATGAATGATCAGCAATGCAGGGATTGATTTTTGCTGTAAATAAATCTAAGTGGTTGAACAAAGCAGCAAAATGAAGAGGAAAATGGATTTTCGGGAACTCTGACAGGAACAAAATCATGCCAGAAAAATGAATGAAATGTAATGAGATCCTTTTCTTCAGATGGCACACCAAAATGTTTTCCTGGGTTTGGCACAAGTTTAGGAAATGAAGGGGACCAGACAGTTGTCCATTTTAAATTTGATTTTTATGAGCTCCTTCAAGGGGTATGTGGCAGGGAAGTCATTATTCAACCACTTGTAAAGATTATGTTTTGAATTAAACAGGCAATGTGGAAAGAGGCAATCTAATGGAATGGGCATTTTCCAAAGTTAAACATACTTTTCTTGTGTTATAATTTGTACCATCTACCATCTACCACCATCTACCATCTACCACTTTCATGTCATCTTCTGGCTTCGTACAAACTAGAACAATCCCTCCCTCAAGGCAGGCATCCAATGGAGGTTGGTGGATAGATAAAACTTCCAGCCTCTCCAGTTTCAAAGGGTGAATGTGACTTGAGTTTAGAGAATCATCATGTCTGAAATTTTAGAGATATTGTCAGTCAGTGCAGGCAATCTTTTGTTTTATGGGTTAGATCAGCTTGGAATAAGGTATATTTTGTGAGCTTCATCCAGCTGCACATTATTGTGAGTTCCTGAATGAAGAAGAGAGATATTATCCATGTTTGAAAGCCATGGGATCAAAGTAATTAAAAAAAAAGTGGGATAGGCAATTTGCAGGGTCCTCCTGCATCCAACTCCTACTGATTTTTTAATTGCTCCCTGCTCAATACTGAGAATGGATTTTTTCACGCCCCTGCTGTGAAGTACAAAATATCCTCAATCTTCAAGGCCGCTGCCTACACAGGGCCCCTGCTCATTCAGTGAATATTTTTAGATGAAAGTTTAATATAATCAATAGATTCCACTTCCCTACAATGGTACCCATGTGTTAACATTAAACAAGTGCAATACTGCTGATATCAATCTCAGAAATGTTAAGCAAATGATTAAATTTCCTGAAAGGGGGGGGATGGACGGACGGATGAATCATTTAATTCCAATAAGAGCTTGAGAAATCGGTGCTTATGTCCTCATGGCTATAGTGCCCAGAACCAATGGAGGAAAATCTACTTCAAGAAACCACCCCTTAGAACTACCCCTTAGAAATCCTGAACCAACTATGGTAAGCTGATGGCAAGATCTCAGACGAATGTTAACTGGATATGGGCTTAAGATCATACTTAAGGCTCTGAGATACATGAAATTGAAATAGCTAGATAAAAATATTTATTGTACACAGCAAAAACCTGCTATTTATTTATACATTTATAAATCACACTGATCAACCACTCAACTCAGAACACCTCTGGGTGACAAACAATTAAAAACAAATCTAGCATAATATAAAAACAAAAAGAAGGCAATGACCAAGATCTCAAATAATCCATACCGCATAAAATTTCCATGAAGGCACATACTCTCACCCAAGAATCTAGAGAAAAGCCAGGTTTTTTAGCTCCATTTGAAGGATGCTAGGGACAAGTGAGTCTGTTAGAACCTCAGGGGGAATACTATTGCAGGTGGCCAGCATTGTAAGAGACCAGATAGTCCCTCAGAAGCTGACTAATAGCAAGTGCAGCTCACATAGAAAAAAATGTTGCATGGGGTTACTGAAGTGCACCCACAATTGCAGCTTGCTTTAACCTAATTGTGTGCCATACTTGTGTGTGCCATAATTGTATGCCATACAGGGGTGAGTTGCAACTTACCTTGCCGCCAGTTCGCTGCCTCCCTCGCCATGTGGATGCGCTGCATGCGCATGCATGCACCTTGTGGGCACACATGCACCTCGTGGGCGCGCACATGCGCAGTAGAAAAAATGCCAAAAAATCCCCCCCCAAAAAAGCCGAAAACAAGATGGCGATGCCCGGAAACTCGGCTTCTGTACATGTGCAGAAGAAAAAAGAAGAAGAAAAAAATTCCAAAAAAAAATCCCCCCCCCAAAAAAAAAATTGAAAAAAAAAAGATGCCGGTGTCCATGGACCAGAACCAGCTCCGCAATGTCACCAGTGGCTTACTATCTACTCTATAGAACCTGTCCAAACAGGTAAGAACCCACCTCTGGTGCCATAAATATTGTCAACTCATTACACATTTCAGATACTAAACCCAGAGGACAACTAAAAATGGGACTAGAATTAGTGGCTCAGGCCTCGTGGAGTAATATGGGGAGATGCTCCATTTACCCAACACAATGAATCACAAACTATTCATGGAGTGTTCCACAAACCCAGACTATGTGGTTAGTTGGTGGCTCACAATGTCATGCTAATTAAGTACCCTGGATTAATTTAATATGGTTTAGCCAACTGTGAATAAGTGCATAATGTACAAAAAGCCAGTGAAGTCAAAAATAAGCCATCGTAAATCCAGTTTAAATGCTCATACTCAGTAGCATATTCATGGATGATCCCTACAGTTGTGCCATAAAATATCTAGTGTTTCTCAACCTTGACAATGTTGAGATGTGTGGACTTCAATTCCCAGAATCCTCCCCCCTCCAGTTGGCTGGGGAATTCTGGGTTTTGAAGTCCACACATCTTCAAAGTTCCAAAGTTGAGAAACAGTAGTCTAGTTTGTTTGTTCGTTTAACATTTGCACCATCCTAAACTCTCCCTATTTATAATTGATCATAAAACACAAAAAAGGACCTTGTCTCATTCAGCAGAATAGAACATTGTGAGAGGCATTTCCCTCCTTTTTCTGGCCTTCACGTTCTGTTGCTAACAGAAAATAGGTAGGCCAAATCCAAAACACGATAGAAGGACAAGACAGACCTATAGGAGGTAGATAACTATGAAAACAAACAAACAAACAAAAAAGATACCAAACAGATTACAATGTATGTACAGCTGCAGTAAATTGGATTTGTTGGCATTAAAAAAAAAAACCCACCTGTGAAGAAGAAATCCAAACCACATTACATAAAATGTAATGAAAACAAACTCTAGATCTAAAAATTATTTATTTTCCATTACAGACTATGAACTGGCTGTTTGCATAAAATGAAATGAGAACCATTGCCTTCCAATATATTACCTAGTGTAACCACAAAGCATGTGAGTAGTTTGAGTAAAACTGCCGTCCACTGTAAGGATAAGGATCTGTTCCATAACTGGATTCCAGGTGGGTCTCCCCTTTTCTTGACCCTGGATCACACTCTGCTTCCTTCCCTTTACAGAAACCAGCGACATCTAGTGGTCGATGTTCGTATTGCGGGAAAAAGTAAAGAAAAAAAAAGGTTCAGATACTCATATATTTCATATCAGCAAATATTTTGTTTTATGTACACATACAAAAACATACATGCGATCAGAGCAAGCTCAGTAGATAGAATTGAGGTTTATGGGGCAAACCATGTAGAAACAATTTTCTTTGGCAAATTCTTGGCAGACAATCTTCCAAACTGATGAAGGGATCAATTTGCCTTTTCATGGAATAGCCATTAATTAATTGTACATGGACTTATTTGCATGAAAGAAGAAAGATGTAAAAACCATTTCTAATGCAGGGGAACATTCTGTGTGATACAGGTTTCATATCTGCATTTCAAGCCAAGTTAAAGTAGGAACAATGTTGTCATGTAATTTCACCCCTTTTGCAGAAAAGCAATTTTAAGATATTGTCATACCAAAATGATAAAATGCAAATGTTATAATTTCCAGAAGAGTGGCCACACAAGGAAGAGTAACAAAAATCTGTGTGATATCTTTTAAGGCATTTTTCATGAAGTAGTATTCATACAATCAGTTGCAATAGGCATTATCCTGAGTTATATGTATGTGTGCATATACACACACACACACACACACACACACACACACACACACACACACCTCTTCCTGAATGGGTTTTTACTCTATGAAGTTCTAAGGAAATGAATTGCAGAAAGTAAACTACTGACTTACTGAGACTGTAAATTTTGTAATTTACAAAACTACTGTTGGGTGAAAACATATTTACATATTACAAAGTATAACTGAGCATTAAGGTTACCACTGCAATCAACCTGAGATTTTAAATTAACATATTGAAATATGATATCCCTTTGTTTTGAATGTTTCATTCTTGTTGTTGAAACACTTGACAATTTTGGTCTTTCCATTGTCCATTACAGAGAAACTTCTGAGAATGGATTCCCCACTGGCCTTGAAAATTTGGGACTGTGGGATGGAGGAGAAACATATTCATTCCAATGAACACAATCTAGACAATGTTTCTCACCCTTGGAAACTTTAAGATGTGTGGACTTCAACTCCCAGGTGACAATCAATTCAATAAAATACATCATAGCATGACATAACATGACAACAAAGCATAACACAATATGAATATGAAATGTATATTTTGTACTGTTTTGTTTAGTTGTTAACCATATGGTAAAACTTCCAAAAGTTTGGTTCAACTTTTAATGTATAAGCATGTTCTAGATAGCAATAGCACTTAGACTTACAGTATATAGTGCTTCACAGTGCTTTACAGCCCTGTCTAAGCGGTTTACAGAGTCAGCATATTGTCCCCAACAATCTGGGTCCTCATTTTACCCACCTCGGAAGGATGGAAGGATGAGTCAACCTTGAGCCTGGTGAGATTCAATATGCCAAATTGCAGACAGCCGACAGTCAACAGAAGTAGCCTACGGTACTGTGTTCTAACCACTGCGCCACTGCGCAGATCAATGTTTCTCAACCTTTGAAACTTTAAGATGTGTGGATTTCAAGTTCCAGAATTCCCTTGTCATGTTATGTAATGTTATGATGGGTTCTGTTACATTTTGTTATGTTACACTACTTTACAGAATATTGCTCACTAAAAAGTATCAGAACTGATGCCTGCTCTAATGCAAACCTACAGTCAGAAAAATAAAACATCAGATTGTCCTAGTATTGATAGAGATGTCAGTTCAAAGCATTCAAACAATGTACAATCCTGAATTTTGTTATTCCAATACAACTTTGTGAAAATAAGAACATTGTATTCAATTAGACTAAGTTTCACCTAATGCAGCATTCTTAATAAAAGCTTAACAAAAATCCTTGAAAATCCTTTTTGAGCATACTATTGCTCCACTGGGACCAATCCACTAGGTCCAGGAAGGATCTGACTACCCAACAGGCCAGATAAAAAGAAAATATTTTCCTACCCAGTTGGTTGAATCTATAGAAATATACTGTATGTATTCCATCTCATTTTGAAGTATAAATATTTCAGTAGCCTTGCAGAAGTCTGAATCAATTAAGCACTGATTTGGGTATTCATATCCAATGAGAGCATTGGAACAATGAAGAGGCAGACTGGTGCCCTGATTGGCTAAGCACCCTCGAAGCATCAGCTGATTGGTCCACTTCTTTGCTATGTTTAAGAAATACTGTCAATTAGTTTACCCCAACGCAAAAGATGGCTTGCAGGTCTGACAATAGCATGTACTATATATGAATCCGGTTTCCACCAGCTGTCCAGCATCATCCATTCTGTGAGTTGGTTTATAAAACAGACAAGTGATAAAGAAAAGAAAGAAGGAGGCAAGACATGATATAAAGTGGATATGAAGTGAGGAGGAAGACAGAAGAGGAGGAAAGCAATGTAATGGTGACGTGGCAAGTTGCCAATCGCATAGTCAGGAGAGAAGGGGGCCATTACTTGCTACATATAAATTATATTTTAAAATTTGTTTGACTTGATCTTTAATAATTTGACTAAGAGGAAAAAGAAAGAAAAACAAAAAGAACAAAGTGAACAGATTTACAAGCTGTATAAAATTAAATTTAAATTTTAAGTTAACGTTAATCAGTATTGCACATTAAAGTTTCTTGTATTAATTAGAGATTTCAGAACAATTATTAAACCCAAGTAAATATTCAAAAATTAAGGTGGCCAGTAAAATATGAATCATAAGTTCAGAATGAACTATTAACAGAAGTTTTTCTGAGTCTAAAAATTCTATCCTCATTTAATGAAGCAAGTAGAATTAATTAAATCCTCCTGTTAAGAGAAACATGGCAATTAATTCTTTTTTTTTTCTTCAAAAGGAGAAAGCAATCTGACAAAGGGACTATGTCTCAGAGGTTCTTTTGCCTTTAAGTCTAAGGAACATTTTGGAATGTGTGAAAGTATAGCCAAATATCCTAATGGTTTCTGGACATATAAAAAATCAATTTTAAAAACTCAAAAGCATAGATGTATGCTGACATTTTTAATTTTCTTTTACATACATACCTACATTTTATTAAAGATTTAAAAAAGAAGATAAAAATAACAAAAATATAAATTAAAGAAAGAGAAGAAAGAGAAAAAAGAGAAAAAAGAAAAGACAAATGTACAAAAACAAAAGATAAAAAGAAAGAAAAAGAAATATCAAATTTTATTTGCAGCAAATATAAATATTACCCGTGTTGCCCCAAAAATATTTTGGGTCCCAAAATAAGCACTAGGGCTTATTTTTTGGGGTGTTTTATTTCTTTCCCCATGCATGGGAGGCCCATTTCTATTTGCTGTGGTGTGACAGGAGGCCGTGTGGTGCACCAATGACACTGCCATGAGATGGGGGTGGCGCTGTCCCACATGTCCTGCACCAGCTTACCTCAGGGCCCTCGTTCCCATGTCCCGACATCTGCCTCATATCAAGGCGGTGGCTCTATCAGTCCTGTCCATCAGGACCCTGCATGGCTGCCAGCCCACTTCTTCTACTTGCTTGTGGCAACAACAGAGCAGGAAGCTATATGACACACCATTGCTGTGGCCATGAGGCAATGGGGTAGAGCTGCCCCATGTGCTCTGCAACGACTTATCTCAGGGCCGCCGGAGCCAGGCCATCCATACCCCGACACCTGCCTTGTCTCACAGCCATGGCACTGCACACTGCTCAGCCTCCTACTCCATTATGGCTGTGAGCAAGCAGAAGAAGTGGGCCTGGCAACCACAGTGGCTCCTGCTGCACATGGGTGCTGCTGCGAGGCAGGTGTCAGGGATTAATGGCCTTACTGCAACGGCCCTGAGGTAAGCTGGTATGGTGCACATGGGGCAGCTCCACCCCACCACCTCACCTTGTTGTCATAGCACCACGAGCAACCAGACGGAATGGGTGGGTGGCCGGCTGCACCAGCTCTTAAGGCACACACAGAAAAGACATGCTAGAGCTTATTTTTGGGGGGAAAGTGTATTTACAAAATTATACCTTATTCTATGGTTACAAAAATAAAAGCTTTCTTTTTTCTATTATCAAGTTTTTTTCCTAATCATCAAAACCACAAATCATGAATTCATTTTTCCCTGTTTCATACAAAAGTCTATAAGAGGTTTCCAGCTAACAATAAATGTAAACGTTGTATTTTTCTCTAATCAGGGAAATCAGTTTAGCCACATCTACAAGTTCCATCATCTTCACCAACCAAAATGTGCAAATTTTATAATTGTGTAGTTCACTAAATAAGTACACACAATCTTGTCCTCTAGGCAAGCATAAGCACAAAAGTATATGTTTTGGATGAAGTTTACAGAGGGTGGAAGCTATTTTCCCATGATAAAAATAAATAAAAAAAAACACAGGAATGCTCCATATAAAAATAAGTAGATAAGAAACTATGTAAACATATTTTGTACATCTTTTTTTTCTGAATTTATAAACAGTGGGGCTGATAAGAGTTTCCAATGTGCAATGAAGAAGAAAAAAGACTCCCAAAAATAAAGTTGACTGAATTGCTATGAGACTTCTATATATTACAAATATATTAGCTTACACTCATCTCAGTTGGGCCCAATGCAGGGCAATATCCAGCATATAAGATCCTACTAAAAAGAGTTATGCACCTCAATCATCTGGTTAAGAAGCCTATATTTCTTCTCTAAGGGTTTTAAAACAATGACTGTAGAGTCATTATCTTGTTCAGTCCAGCAACATGTTGCCAGCAAGCCTAGAATAAGTCATTACAGATGGAGCCACTGAGTTCTAGATACATTCAGTGAACTCAAAGTCACAGAGGGAATGGACAAGAGTGACAGAAATAGAACTAAGGTCATGGAATGAAAGATCTATGTTTGAGATAACTGTTGTTAATTACAAGTTTTTCTTGGGGAAGTAACATGACCTTGAAAGGTATAGAGTGGCATTTTTCAGTGTTTCCATTTGTCATAAGTACCAGAAAGTGGAAAATACTCAAGTATTGTATTTGTGGAAAGTATTATGGAAATATCACCTTTAGGGCTGATCATAACAAACTGATGTTTTTCCAACACACTTTTGGGCACACAAAAACCTTGGAAATATGGAATCATCAATGTACTTTTATTTGTTTCTGCAACATTTCATTTTCTTAATTTAGAAGTTTATTGCCACCTGTAATTAAGTATATACTGTAGTTGTGTGGACAGCTTAATCAGGTAGCTGTGATATCTTTTGCCTCAGAGGGAGAATCAAATGCCTTCGGTGATCAACACAAATTTTTCTCCATTAGTAATTTTAATACTGAAATAAATATACATTTATTGCCATTGAGGCCCCCAAACATTCTTTTGTACTCCTTTTAATCAGTTTTCATTGAATCTAATAAATTAGAGTTTATTTTCTCCTTTTCTCAAAGGAAATCAGAAGTTTAAGAGATTTTCCTGATTAGGAAGTGGCATTCTTTGACATCTCACTATAAGTAATGGCTGAATGTGGATTTCTTGTCCTCAGTGACTTCATCTCTCTAGAGACCCAGCTTCTATATCTCCCACGGGAAGACATTGTATAGCAATTTCTTCCACTGGAACTTTTAAATCTTGGTGGCCTGACTAACCAAAGGTCTTCAGAGTAATATGTGTAATAGCTGCTATTACGCAAACATTGTTCTCAAGGGAATAATTTTTTTGTGAAATTGCAAGACAGATTTCAGCATGGTGTTATTAATTATTATGAGTAACAGCATACATCCAGAATATGTGCCTTCTGGAAACTTTTCATAAGGTATAATTTATATAACAGGCATGAACAATGATTTTCGTGCCAAGGATCCCACATGGCTTTTGAGTAGTGCAATGGGACTAAACTCCAAGACAAAAACTGCATTTGATTAAATTCATACTTTGTCAGCATTCACAGGATAATATTGTTTAATATTATCCTGTGTCATATTAAAAGGTTTGGTTTGGATAGCTACATCTAAGGCTTTTGTGGACTCAGTCAGCTTTGGAGATTCAGCTGGTTCTTTACTGCTGTCCAAGAGGTCTGTTGGTTGTTCTTTTAACCAGTGGCAGATGACCCCATTACCATCTATAAACAGACACTCCAGTTATGTCCAAGGAAAGGGTATGAGGACAGATAGAAGACTCAGGCAGCCACACACTGAGGCACTGAAAGTGAAAATGGGCTAGCTTTCTTCTGGAAAATTATTGGAGTTGTCGGTTGAATAAGGCTGGGAAGTCTGCCATTTTGAGCATGATACTCTGCCTTGTCCCAAGTTTATTGACGTCACGTTATTGACTGGTAGTTGGGAAATGGGAATATAATTTGCAGAACTGGGAACAATGAGAGAAGGGCTCTTGTTGTGAAAAAGATCCTTGTATGAGATGCTGCATCCTCCCTTCCTTTCCAATTCGGGTATTTGTGCAATCAATATCTGTTTGTTCTTTTTGCCTCTGGAAGGCTTTGCTTAAAGAGGCCTCCCTGGGAAGCCAAATGAAAGCAGTGACAAGTACCTTTTTACCAGCCTGAAACGCTGACCATGTAGAAGCCTGCAGGAGGAATTGAAAAACTCCTTTCGTAATGAAAGAATCCTACCTGCTGCCTGCTGGCATCTGATTCCTCTTGGACAATGGAGAGCAATCACTCCCACAAGCTGACCTGATGCCGCCTTTAGTGAGATCACCCACCTGAGTGAAGGCTCTCGGTGGAGAGAAACAAACTCATTGTCTCGATCTGAGACAAGAGTTACCTTTTTTGCTCCTTTCCCTCCCTTCATATACCCCCAGATTTTGCAGTAGAAATTATTTTGCCTGAAAAAGAGAAGGATCTCACCTTGTATCAAAATACAATGCTCCTCCATCCTCTAATCTCTGAAGGGATAGAGGTGGGGGTGGCATTCAGCAGGTTCTGACATGTTCTGGAGAACTGGTAGCGGAAATTTTGAGTAGTTCAGAGAACCACCTGTGGCTGGCCCCAGAGTGGGGAGGGAATGGGGATTTTGCAGTATCCTTCCCCTGGAGTGGGGAGGGAATGAGGATTTTGCAGTCTTTCCCCTGCCACCAAGCCACGCCCACCAAGCCACGCCCACAGAACCGGTAATTTTAAAAAAAATTCACCACTGGTCCACATTACCTGCATTCTTTGTTACTCAAAGAATCACCTGGGTAATTCCTAGATTTTGGGCTAAAACCTGATTTTCAAAGCCAAAGATGTGATTATTTTTGTTTGCACGGTCTTATTTTGGGATGAATAAAAGCATTATTAGAATGTGTCTTGTTTCCCAATATCCTACAGTCCTTGTGTGCACATTGTAGTGTTTCTTGGATTCCCCCTTTAAGGGTGTTTTTCCTCCTTGAACATTTATCCTCTAATCTTATTTATATTCCTAATCTAATTTAATTCAATTTAATTTAATTGATGTAGATGCTGCTCAACTCCAAATTATCCTGGGCAGCTCGCAGAGTAACAAAAGAAGGCAACACAATTTAGAAACGGAGCCAACAAAAAGATCAGAAAAGAAATTTAACACCACCATCTCCATACGGGCACATACACAAGATGGTGAATCTTGCCAACAACAAAACTCAATACCATTCACCCAGCCCAAGCCAAGGCCTGGGAGAAGAGTCAAGTTTTCAAAGCCTTCTAGAACATTGTTGAGTGCCGGGTGCAAAAGAATCAGGACCGTATGTTAAGTTACAGCACAGAAGATTTACTCAAGTCTATGCACAAGAGTCTAGTCTGGGTGTCAGCAACCTATGGCTCCGGAGCCGTATGTGGCTCTTTGGGCCCTCTGCTGCGGCTCCCTGTCGGGTGATCTCACCACTGGCTGGCCCCGCCCCTCGCCCTCCCCTCCCAGTCACTCCTCCGCTGGCCTGAGAAGGTAAGAGTCTGAACCGGTAGGGAAGGTAAGTAGAACCCACCACTGGAATGGGGTCATCAAACCAATAGAAGAAAAAGACCTGATTATGACTTCTTTAAATATGTGTTTTTTGTGTGTGTGTGTGAGAGAGAGAGAGAGAGAGAAATAGAGAAATAGAGAGAGAAAGAGAGAGAGAGAGAGGAAGAGAGAGAGAGAGAGA
>JANHFT010005747.1:9217-26124 GCA_032467955.1 Pseudoxenodon macrops | reverse complement strand
CTCTCTCTCTCTCTCCCCTTTCTTTCTTTCTCTTCATCTCTATTTTCCTCTCTCTCTATTTTTTCCTATCATTCTCTTTTTTCATCTTTTTCTTTCTTTCTTCCTTTTCTTTTTTCTCTTTCTCCTTCTCTCTCTCTCTCCCTTCTTTCTTTCTCTTCATCTCTCTGTCTCTCTTCCTCTCTGTCTCTCTTTTCCTATCTTTCTCATTTTTCATTCTTTTCTTTCTTTTTCTTTCTCTCTCTCTCTCTCTCCTTTTAAAAGAAACCTTCACTTTTCATTTATCAGGCAACCCAAATCAAACGGCATTCACATGGTAAAAGATTATTTCTACCCAGAAGACACGACATGAAAAATAAAACTAATATCGTGAGTCATGGCTGGAAAATGTATCTCTTTGATACCAATTTCACTGCAGCCATACAGTGGAACAACTTGCCTCCAAAGGTTGTGGGTGCTCCATCATTGGAGGTTTTTTTAAAGAAGAGACTGGACAACCGTTTGTCTGAAATGGTACAGGGTCTCTTGCTTGAGCAGGGGGTTAGACTAGAAGACCTCTAAGTTCCCTTCCAACTCTGCGATTCTGTTATTCAGTGACAAAACCACGCAAAATCAAAATACATTCTGATTGATGGCTAACCTTGGAACTTTAATGATTTCTCAAACTTCTCCTTGAGTGATCAAATGAATGAATGAACAAATGAATGAACGAATGAACAAACAAACAAATGAATGAACAAATGAATCATCCCCTCAATGAATCATCTAATCATTTTCTTCCCAGCCTACAATGGGAAAAGAATTATTCCTTCCTGATGATTAGTGAGAGAACAGGAGTGCAAATAAAAAATTGTGAGAATATCCTCATTGCTCTCCATAGAATAGAATAGAATAGAATAGGAATAGAATAGAATAGAATAGAATAGAATAGTTGGAAGGGACCTTGGAGGTCTTCTAGTCCAACCCCCTGCTTAGGCAGGAAACCCTACCCCATTTCAGACAAATGATTGTCCAGTCTCTTTTTAAAAACTTCCAGTGTTGGAGCATTTACAACTTCTGGAGGCAAGTTGTCCCACTGATTAATTTTTCTAACTGTCAGGGAATTTCTCCTTAGTTCTAGGCTGCTTCTTTCCTTGATTAGTTTCCATTTGGAATGAAACAATTGATTAATAGAAGCAGCATGGCTTTGTTAAAAATAAGTCATGGGAGACTAATCTTGTTTTTTTTTTTTAAGAAAATGAGTATATTAGTGACTAGAGAGAGCAAGGAAGATGACCTTGATGGAAATATGGAAATATCATTACCTAGACAAAGGGAGCTGAAACATATTTTGAGACCCAAGAAACAAGATTATATTCAGAAGCAGGCAGATGCCTGTCTGTTTCACATGGTTATGAAAAAAAGGGAATGCTATTGCATTAGACTTGCAAGATTTGGTTATTATAGCCAATTTTAATCTTCCTGTGGAAATGATTTCCTGCTCTGGTCTTCCAAGTGGGACTGATCAATGGAATGTGTGGAAATATTAGACTAAAAGTTCAGTAAGACATTCATAGTTCATAGGTTCTTTGATAAAATGGAACAAAGTTAGATGGATATCTAACTCCAGCTCAATCTGCAGTTGGTTGAAAAGCCACACCTTGGATGCGGTCCTTCATGGATCTATGTCTACACAGAGAGACAAATGCAGAGAAGTATCCCAGGGGTCTCCTTGAGCCTAGTGCCCTTCTTTTATATATATATATATAAATGACTTAAGTGACAGGATAAAAGAGATGCTCAGGCAATATGCAGATAACATAAACATAACATAAGTGGGGATTGCTGTAATCTTGTGTGGAAGTTATTTTGGGAGTTAGGAAGAAGAGCTGCAGACTAGACAATGTTCTGGTAAACAAAATCTGAGTCTGAACAAGGAGTGGGGTGGAGAAGGGAAGGATATGTTTAGTTTTTAGGAGAGTAAAAATAAGGAAGGAAAGAGGTGTTTTCAGATTTGCAAGATTCTGTTATAGTAGCCTTATAATAAAGTTGATGTTAGTATTCATGGTTACTACTTCTTGTCTGGACTCAAAGGGCTGATACTGCTAACACCTCAGAAAAGAGGCTTAAAGCTCAAAAGGATCTTGATAAATGTGAATATTAGACTTGTCAACAAAATGCACTTGATTGACAAGAAATGGGGAATAGTACACTTAAGTTGGGGGAAAAATCAATAAAAGGTAAGAGGCACTTGGCTCAACAGTAATACTTTGCCAAGCATGTCACTGTTCTGGTAGGCCACAGATCAAGCATGAACCAGCAGTGTGCTGCAGCTGCCAAAAGTATTATGTGCTGTCCAGAGTTACTTGTGTGAGATGGGTGGCTATATAAATGTGACAAATAAATAAGCCTGTGCAATCATGGACTGCATCAACAAAGATATAATGTTGAAATCATCAAAAAGGATTGTTCAATTCTATCATATCCAATTTGATCACCACAATACAAGTATCCTTACTCTTTATACTTAAGATACCCAAGTCATGGCACTCTTGACTTTCTTCCTCATCCCTTTTTGAGTCCCTGAGTTCTCTGACATTTTTATAATGGCTGCCATGTATTTTCTTGAAGGTTATAGAGAGAGATCCAGGCTCAAAATATAATGAACAATTTCCTGAGTATGAGAGCTATTAATCATTCTGCCTCCTGGAATCCTGTGAGTACCGTCAGTGGAAGCTTTGAAAGAAAGTATGAACAACATTTTGCTAAGATGGTCTGAGGATTCATGCTCTGGACAGTGGTTTGGACTAGAGGACCTTCAAGATACCCTCCAAACTTACTATTTTGTCTTTCCGTAATGTTAAAATTGCCTGGGAATGTTTAGATCAACCACTTACAGAAAGTGTTTGAGATCAAATTGTGACCTTTAGTGATTCAAGAAGCACAGGTTACTGTCTACTGGGTGAAATCTTTTAGATGTCTTACAACTACTGAGATATTACAAAATTCAGGTACGATAGGCCTGGTTACTTTTCTTTTTTCTTTTTGCCTTCTTAACTAAAGCTATTGAGAGGGAAACTAATTGTAACAAGGTACAGTCCTGTGGCTTTAGGGTTGGAAACAATTTTCCTCTAACCATTGCCTTATCTAGGCAATTTTCCAGCATAAACACGATGGGGTAAAAGATTATATTTCAAGGAATGAGGAAAAACCTCTTTTTATCAGATCAAGGTACAAAAGGATCACTTGTACTTTTAAAATGGACATTCATTTCAAGCATGTTGAGAAAAAAATGTTTCTGTAATTTGTGTCCTTCATGTGGAAAAAAAAAGCTACAAACCATGGCATTTCTTTAATTACCCAGCAGGGTTTCTGCTTGGCTGCAACCTATTTTAAGAAAACGAACTGTTCCCTAGCAGAAGAACATAATTAAATAATGTTTGGGTTTGAATATTAGGACCGCACAACTTTCTATGGTTCACTGTTCATGTGAAGGGCTATTTAATATTCCTGACTGCAAACAGTGAGGATTGATAGATTGATTGACTGATTGATGAATTGGTTGATTGATTGAGTGATTCAATTTATGTTGCTCCCTGACTCACAGATATAACTCTGGGCAAACATTAGTTTAAAACGGTAAACATATTATCAAACAAACAAACAAAAAACCCTAAAGTGCATCACACCAGAGGACTAATCATGCTCTGGCCCAATGCCTAGCGCCCCAGGGAATCATCGGGGTGGAAAAACCATGAGTCAGAACCATGAAGATTATAAGATTAACCAAATAATTGGGTATGGAGGGAGATCTGTGCATATATAACTTCCATTCTGAAATGCTTAAGGCATTAGATAGAATCTCAAACTTGGGGGGGGGAAGTTGATAGGACAGGAAAAGAGGTAAACATATATTAATATTATTCAACGGATCAGCCCAGTAAGTAAAGAATTGGGTTAGAACAGAATGGCCAGGTCCATGCAGTATATTAAACTCTAAACTCAATTAATGAAATATAATTATTATGTTCATATAACATGCATTATTTGCCTTAACACAATAGCCTTGTTGATACAACATGCTAAGGCTGAATTAAAGCAAAATGCATTACCAATTATCTAATCCCATCATATACCTAATTTTGTTTATTATACAAAACCACTTAATCAATAGAAGATAATATTTGTAGCTCAGGATTGAATTGTGGAGTCCTTGATGCTCTTTGAACTTGGTTGTTTTCTTGCAGACACTTCATTACCAAACTAAGTAACAACATTGGTGCTACTACTCAGAGAGCACAAAGTGCAAATGCAAGCTCAGAGAGCACCAAGGACCCTACAAAACCAGTCAATCTGTCTCAGGAATGGACACTGCTGCTTGTTTACATGACCTTCTTGTGATACCTGCCTTTTATGAGACTGCAAAGTAAGGACGTAGAGCAGTTTCCCTTACCTCTTTTGCTCTCTTCTGAATGGGTCTTGAAAATGAGAGAAAAGAGAGAATGGTGGAGAGGAAGTTAAAAACCCATTGGACATTGGCTTTGCTTTAGTTTAGAAGAAATCCATATCTCAATTTACAAAATTTATAGGATATACTGTACCTTTAGCAAAACTTCACTGTTGTGAGAAAATTAGACAACCCTGTATTGTTTCACAAGATATAACTTCTTTTAAAAGAAAACCAAGTAAAAAAGAAATTTTACTTCCTTGCAATTACCTATTGCTGACCAATTGTTGATTATGGATCAAAACAGCGTAAAACCAAGGAGTTTTATTTCCTGACCTTTTTATTATTATTACTTTGAGCTTCAAAATAATAGTAGAGCTTTGATGTGGAAGTTTTAAAATGGTGATAGCAAAATAGTGAACTCTACTTGCATAATCCAGGAGTGATTCTTAAATTCACTTCCATGTTGCATATGCTGGTCTGATCAAGAATCTGTCTTCATTGTTAACATTCTCTGGTAGCCCCTGCATAACAGACAAATGTCTCAAAGAAGAAAACACTCAATTCCTGTTTAGAATAGTCACAGTGAGAGGAAAATTTGTGGCACCCATTATTTCTGTTTGATGCAGCATAAATTCAAATTATTTTCCTGTGAAACCAAGGACATTAAGAACAAATTGTGGTTCTTGTCAAGGATAACAAAAGAATGTTCTTGGACAGAAAGAAAGAAAAAACGTGGATGTTGTAAATGGGTTAGTTCTGATGCTAAAGTAGTTAGATCATATTTTATAGACTTAGCCTAAAAGGTTAGCTTTAAAAAAAGCATGTGTAAATAATGACATGCTTTTTAAATAATTTTATTGGATCACATTCTACAGGTTTTCAATATAACTACATACAAAATAAAAGTATTCACCATACTAGAATCGTTTTAACCAATTGCATCTTTATTAAATATATCTTTGGAGCTGAGGAACCCCATAGAAATTGAGTTTTTAAAAATATGTTCCTGGATATGTACCTAGGAATTCCATGCAAATATACCCTGCAAATTGCATTCATTTGAAGAATTCTATTTTCAAAAGGTACTATTTCATCATTCACACCTAGCAAAAATGGTGATCGCTTAATGTGTGAATAAGAAGATCTTTACCTATAGATTTTAAATTTGACTTTGACCAAAATATATCACAAATTGACTAAAAATGTTAATTACATTAATCAAAGTCAGTATCAAGGCATGATAGTCAAAGATAAATAATTAAATATCATCAGTATATGTTATGATCTGTAATACAGTGGCCTTGTATTATATGTAAGAGGAATTCCGGTCAAGGAAATGATCACATAACGGGCAACTTAGCCTGTAGCTAATATGGGTGAGACAAGAGGCTCAGAAACAACCTTCCCTAAAGTCTTGGGCTGTAAAGGGGACCGGAAGAGAAATGCAGATTTGGATTTGTAAGATTCTATTAATACAATCTTACAATAAAGAAGAATTGGATCATCCTGCTGTGCTTCCTAGTCTAGGTTGAAAATATGATACAATTTATGCTTTATTGAATATACAAAAATCTATAAATGTTATAATCTTATTGTAACAGATATTATCTAAGAAGACAGGTGTAGAATTTTAAATAAAAATCAAAGTGAAAAGTGTACAGGTAGTCCTCAACTTACGACTGCATTTGAGCCTAAAATTTCTACTGCTAAGTGGAACATTTGTTAAGTGAATTTTGCCCCATTTTACAACTTTTCTTGCCACAGTTGTTAAGTGAATCACTGCAGTTGTGAAATCAGGAACACAATTGTTAAATGAATCTGGCTTCCCCATTGACTTTGCTTGTCAGAAGGTCACAAAAGGGGATCACATGACCCCGGGACAGTGCAACCGTCATAAATATGAATCAGTTGCCAAGCGTCCGAATTTTGATCATGTGACTATGGGGATGCTGCAACAGTCATAAGTGTGAATAATTGTCATATGTCATTGTGTTCAGTGCCATTGTAACTTTGAACAGTCACTAAATGAACTGTTGTAAGTTGAGGACTTATAGTGTTGTCTAATACCTTTATAAAGGGAAAAGGTAGGAGGAAGAAATGGTCAGTAATGCTAAAAGCACAGGGAGATAGAGTGAAAAACACATCCCCTGAGGAAGTGGAGTCATGGAAACTTCAGTATGAGGTTATGATATAGGACAGGGCAGAGGTGGGTTCCTACCGGTTCAGACCGGTTCTATGGAACCATTAGTAACTTGGCAGCCCGATTCACTGGAACCGGTAGCGACTGGACCTGCCACATTCCCGAGCCAGTTCTCGGGGTGCCACCATTTTGTTTTTTGCTTCTGTGCATGCGCAGAAGCTTTTTTTTAGTACTTTGCATGTGTGCATGCGCGCAAAATGCTCACCTGGTCATGTCCCTGAGCAAATCGGCAGTAGCAGGATATTGAACCCACCAATGGGACAGGGCTGTCAAACCCGTGGCCCGCAGGCCAAATGCGTCACGCGTTGGCCACGCCCATGCCCGGTTTAGCAAAGGGGGGGGAATCCCAATATTTCACGTGCCGCCGCTGTGATGACGAAAGTTTAACACCCCTTATATAGGACAATAATTGTCTTCTCTCTCTCCCTCCCTCCCTCTCTCTCTCTCTCTCCTCCCCATTTGAGAGCTCAAATAAGGAACATATATACTATTAGTGGATGGATCTACTATACATTCTTTTAAAAATCCATATTTAGCTAAGGTAATGTATACATACTGTCTGTAAACGTTATCAAATACAGCATCCAGAAATAGGATCGCAGCTTTGTCTTCTTTATTCAGTCATAATCTGCTACCTGCTGAATATTATTTGATCCATATCTAGTTCTGATAAAGCCCATCTGGTGATTCCTAACTATTGATGAGATTGCTTGTTGAGATCTATTGGCAGTTACATGTTTAAAATCTGCATCAACTTTTTTTTAAACAGGAAAAACATGCACAAACACAAGCTTCATAAGAAAGGCGAGTGACTCGACTTCTTCGATATCTACATCAATGCAATTAGTCAATAATTAGTACATAATGCATGATCTTTACCAGTTTACCATTAGATGAAAAAGATAAAATTCCATTTGCAAAATTCCATAACATGTAGCCCATAAAAGAGACATAGTTTGATGTAGAGGTTAAGGTGGGAAAAGGCAGGTTTGTGTCCTCCATAAGCAAACACGGACGCTAGTTAGGGGAGCTTGGACAGTCACTTCTTCTCAATCCTAATCAGAGTTTATAACCAGTCAGCTGAAACACAAATGCCCTTGTTTCATCATGCATTGATAAACTTTACTTTGAGAACTAGAACTAAAGCTACTAGAACTTTCCAATGTGGGAAAATAGAAAAAGTTATAGTGGTAACAAATTAAATTAAATTAAATGACAAGACACTGATAATAAATTTTGGAATATGACAATTACTTTTACATTTAAGAAGTCTTGGCATCCTTCTCATCAGGCAGCCCATTGCCAGAAGTTCAAAATCATTAATACTCATTGTAATTGCATCCTGGAGGAAGTAACTGACAAGGTGTTGACATCCGACTGCCAAGAAATAAAAGTCTTTGATTTTCTAAGAAAGTGTTTTTAAACTTCCAGTTGCTGCTCAAAGATTAGCCAATAGCCCATATGCTTTTATACATACATGTGTGGATATGAAAAGCTACATTTTAATGATGTTGTGGCAGCTGGATTTTCATGTATCAATAAAATGGGAATGCCAGAGTTATCGGTAGACTGAAGGAGCAAGGCAGATCTTATCAGTAGAACAAGTAATGAATTGGGCGACAATACTGTGACAATTCATGCCTATTTCAAGTACATAAATACAAGGTTGATTTCTTCTTTGATCCATTTGTTTGTTTTCTTAGATATCTATGGTATTATCAAAAGACTTCATCAGCATCAATATGACAGTAATATTAAAGCCTGTGAAAGATTCCGCAAGATGTGAAAGTTATAGATAGACCAATATCTTTGTGTAATATGGATGCTAAAATATTAACAGCAACACTAGCCAGAAGACTACAGAAAGTAATACCATCTATAATTCATCCATCTCAAGCTGGACTTATAAAAAATACACAAGCTTCTGACAATATTCGCCCAGTGATTTATAGTATGACTATCACAGCAAATAAATTGGAATCAGCTGTTTTAATTTTGCTGGGACCATAAAAGGTTCCTTTATGGTTCAGACTGAACTGATAGAGAAGATAAGGGTTTCCACTATCTTTTCTTCGTTATTTCCTACCACTAAGGTCTGCCACTAATCATGACAATGGTAGTCTATCTTCAGTTCAGAAGCTGCATGCCTTTCAGAACCAAATGCTGTGGAACCTGAATGGAATGATGGTTAGGCATTGGCTTGTCCTCCATGTAGGCAGATAAGATAGGCCCTCTGGTCTGATCTAGCAGGCTCTCCTATGTTGTTATGCCAGAGTCATTTATATGTGTCTTCAGACTACAGTTCAATAAAAGCTCAGTCATACAAAGGTGAACATTAGCAAATCAATAAAGGTGAATTGGAGACCTCATCGCTATCATCTACTTTTAGAGATAAGGTAACTTATCTGGGGGGGATTGTAATGATAAAGAGTTGTTCAAAGTGGAACAGGTTGCCTTGAAAGATGATGGAGTTTTCTTTGCTGAAAGTGTTTAAATAGGCAGGGAAACCATCTGTCAGGGAGACTGTAGTATTGGATCCCTGCATTGTGCAAGGGAATTGAACCAGATTACATCCAAGGTGCCATCCAACCAGAGATGGGATTCAGCAGTTTCTCACCAGTTCTGGAGAACCAGTAGTAGACATTTTTAGTAGTTCGGAGAACCAGTAAATACCATCTCTGGCTGGCCCCATCCCCATCTATTCTCTGCCTCCCAAGTCCCAGCTGATTGGGAGGAAATGGGGATTTTGCAGTAACCTTTCCCTGGAGTGGGGAGGGAATGGAAGATTTTACAGTATCCTTCCCCTGCCACGCCCACCAAGCCATGTCACGCCCATCAAGCCACGCCCACAGAACTGGTAGTTTAAAAAATTGAATCCCACCACTGTATCCAACCCTTATATTTGATGATTCTGTATATAGTTTCATTCAGTTACACATGGTAGAAGCTTGCTGCAGGCAGAGAAAGAAAAAGCTATATATTTTCAATGAGAACCAGGACAAAAGGAAAGCCTCGAGGCCTAGGAATGGAGCATTGAAGCTGCTGTGACAGGAGGGACAACTTATCTGAACCTTTACAGAATAAGATGTCTGCTGAATGGCAGGCTTGATCCTCCAGCATCGGCTTAAAGCTTTTGATTTGTCCTCTCTTCCACCTCACCTTCAGGCAATTATGAGGATACTCAAGGGACTTTGGCTGATGGCAATGCACTGAGGGAAAGAATGTGCCTGCTGTTACAAAATCTTTCTTTTCTTTCTAAACAGTATTAACAGTGTTCACAAATCATCTGGAGTACAAAATATTGATGGTTTCACTTGTGGAACTTCCCTTTTTTTGCTGGCACAATGTCTGTACTTTGAAAACCACAAACTAGCAAATTAATGGAATGTTTTCATTAGCAAAAATGGAATGGAATAGACTTTTGTAAATAGGTCTTGAGTTTGCCCAAGGAAAGGAATGTATTTCTTCTCACAAGGCTGTTCTCTTAAATTGTGTTATAACTTACAGATAATAAAATGTTATGTTCTAGTGAATAATGCAGGGGATAATGATTATTATGTCTCCATTTTGAGTACGAGTATTCCTGATTGTTTGTGATATAATTGTCTATATAATTAAGATTATATAGAACCAAGAACTGGATATACAGTATAATATTAAGGGCTCTAGGGCCAGGAAGAATTGAATTTGAATTGAAATTGGGGGGGAAGGGAATTGGGGGAGAAAAGACACATGAATCATTATCTTTTACTTTGCTTTTCTTTAGATGTCAAAGTGACCCACTAGATCTCATCTAACTCATTCTTCCTCTTTTTTTGTATGTGTTTTTATTTATTTTTTTGTATCAGTTTTGGCTTCTAGCACCTACCTGAAGTAGCTCCTAATCTTTTCTTGGCAAGATTTCAGAAGTGGTTTGCCATTGCCTTCTTTCTAGAACAGAGAGTAACTGATCCATGGTCACCTCGCTGGCTTCGTGTCTGAGGCAGGACTAGAATTCACGGTATTCTTTCCTGACAGCAACAAGAATCTTTTCTTCTTTGATGACCCATATAGGATTTTTTGCTATTCCACTGGTACATCATTTCTGTCAAGGAACTTCCCTTTCAGTAGCATCTTTCAGCAGCAAGTTGTTAAGAATTTACCAAATGATTTTTTCCCCCTCAGATCTATACCATAACACCTTCTGTTAAACAAAAATCTCTGTCTTCTCCCTTGGCAAGGTTGTTCTGTCTGGCCACACTCAAAGATTCACCTATTCTGCTATAATTTGAGACAGTTATACTAATGACATCAAAATGCTGATATATGGATTAGGTAAGATCCAGTCCATGTCAAATGTGCCACATAACCACCAAAGCTTAAAAGGAAAATGCATGATCACTCCATTTATTTTTTGCATGGATCTTTTCCTTACATGCTTGTCTTTGTATGCATATATCTTTTAGAAATTCACTTTTGCATACAGTTTTTGAGTGATTTATTTTGTGTTGCAAAATCTGGACAGCATAGTCTAAAAGACACCTGTTCTAATCAACATAGTAATCTGAGAAAGGTATTTTTACTGTATCACAATGTGAGCTAATTTTTCCGATAGCTGTATCTCTGCAATTAATCCCATTCTAGTATTTAACACAAACAGACTTGCTGTTCTGATGGTGGTAATTTCAGATTCTGGTATTTACAAGATAAGTTCAAATTTTAAATTGCATTTTTCTCCATCTATTGAGTAGAAACTTTGAAATGGCAATTAAGCAGCCTTCACCCCTAAAGAAGCATGAGATGCCAGCCAAGTTAGTCCTCTAAACATGCAGGTTCCACATATTTCTATTTTTTTAATGGATCCAAGAAGAGCGGGACCTATTTTTATTGTGCTCTTATGATATAAAATATGAACTTGGAGCCTTTTGAATATAAATCGTGTACACTGGAAGTGATAAGTTTTAACCAATACCATATATTTAATACTGTATCCAACACTATACTTTGTTTCCAAGGAGTTCGGTCACTTTAAGTATACTCCCACCTTGCTATTCAGCATTAAATGCCATACTCCTGCCCAACCATTGAATTTACATGTTTAGATTTGGCTTTGTCTCTGTTAGTCCAGCTTCTTAGTCAGATGTTTCTGGGCCAAGATGTTTTATCATTAGCATTTTGCTTCACACTGCATATTAATCAGTCCTGCTATATTCTACAGTAAATACATTGCCTTGTAATCCAAAACTTCCTTAGTGTTATATTACTAAATATACCTTATTAGAAATGCAAAACATGGGCTTTTGATGACATGGCAAGCTTAATGTCATTAAAAGAGTGGGAATGGCATTTATGGCAGAGATACGTGGTCAGAAGCTGGATGATGGCCAATAAAATGTTTGCAGAGAAAGGAGAGATTGTACGAATTCCATGTATTTTGTATAGATGCTCCTCATGAGTAGGCTATGGACTCAAAGGTTTTTGCAATCAGCTTATGAGTCAAGTGCCTGGGAGGAAGATTACATCTAAGCTTGCAGTCATGACATGACTTTTATGGATTTAAAGCTCAACCAAGCCTCGTTTCTTAATCACTCTGGAATTACTTTTTTGCTAGTTTTCAAATATTAAGTACCTTTGGAACAGTAAGTTTTTATCATTATCTGAGTCACTAAGGTAAATTGAGTTTACCTTAGTGCAGAAAGTTTTAAGTGCAAATTTAAGGACTTGAAATTTTTTATTTAGAATGAACAGAAAAAGGGTGTTTAAAGTATTGATTTTGGAAATTTAAAAATGGACCAAGTGACCAAATGAATTTGAAATAAGACTTTGACATTAAATATAAGAATCCTTCCCATGGAAAATTTCTGTTGTTTGGATTCCTCGGGGAAAAAAGAAGAAAAACCTAGACAATATTAAAGATGGAGAAGAATACTTAAAATCAATTCACTAATAAAGAATGGAGCAAAATACTTTAACATTTTTGAAGGATGTTTGTGAACAATGGATTCAGAAGTTAATTTTAGATAGATTAGATAACTTTATTGCAGTCATTACACAGTGCAAGAAATTAATTTTAATAATTTTATCATAGATAGATGATGTGTAAATGATATTACAGAAGAGGAACAAGCTCTACCAGACAAGATTAAAATTGATTTGAATGTAGATTTTAAAATGATAAACTACAAGAATGATATAGGAAAAAAAGATATAAGAGCCATGGTGGCACAGTAGTTAGAATGCAGTACTGCAAGCTACTTCTGATGACTGACTGCAATTTGGCAGATCGAATCTCACCAGGCTCAAGATTGACTCAGCCTTCCATCCTTCCAAGGTGGGTAAAATGAGGACCCAGACTATAGAGGGCAATATGCTGACTCTGTAAACCGCTTAGAGAGGGCTGTAAAGCACTGTGAAGTGGTATATAAGTCTAAATACTATTGCTATATATAAATGAAATTGATTGTTGTTTTAATATTTAAAAGTGACATACAAATAATAAACCAGAAGAGTGATGTCAATGAAGGTTCTCAGTAATCCTGGTAGAGTTGTTTGAAAGTTGAATCATGGTAACTGGACTTTTTTTCTTTTCTTTTTGGTTTGAAATATTTTGCTGCTTATCCAAGTAACTTCTTCAGATAAGCAGCGAAACATTTCAAACCAAAAAAGAAAAAAGCACAGTTGCCATAACTCAACTTCCAGACAGAACAGTGGTGCGAATTCGTTTTCTACACTGGATTTACTAAAGCGATCTATTAAAGTTTTGAATGATTTCCTAAGGGAGGAAAAGAATAAAAAGAAATCAAGTTCTAGAATGTTATTTGAAGATATTAATAGCAATAGCACATAGACTTATATACCACTTCACAGTGCTTTACAGTCCTCTCTAAGCAGTTTACAGAGTCAGCCCCCAACAATCTGGGTCCTCATTTTACAGATCTCAAAAGGATAGAAGTCTTGAGCCTGGTGAGATTTGAAATGCCAAATTGCAGGCAGCTGGCAGGCAGCAGAAGTAGTCCATAATACTGCATTCTAACCGCTGAACCACTACAGCTCAGTGATGAAAAGCCTATCTTGTTAAAAGTACAGTGAAGGAATATAAATTTGGTTTATTTGCTCAAGGTTAAAATACAGGCAGATATAGGTTAAGAACTTCCAATTTAAGAACAATCTCTAAATACAAACAGGCTGCCTATTAGTAAAAATGATGGATGGCATTCTCCTTCCTTAAACTGACACAGCACTGAAGCCACACAGTGCTTTCAGGAACCACTGAAGTGGTATATCTTAATGTGAAGCCTGTTTCTGTGGCTTTGGTGATTCATCAGCTGAAGAAAAGTCAATGCTGGTCACCATTTTTAGTAATAGGCAGTAATTTATAAAAACAAGTTCTCACTTACATACAAATCCAAGTTAAAGGTGGAATTAGGAACAAAGCTTGTTCATATCCGAGGGACTGCCTGTAGATTGCTCTATCTAGGAAACCTTAATGGACTTTTGCTGGCCGGAAATGAATGATGAAGTTTCTAGATTTTGTTTATAGTTAAGAGATGGGGTATGGGAAGAAGAGAGCATTTGTTATATTTTAAGAGAATATGATAAATTACTAAAATTGTTTATATTTGTTATGATGAAGGGGTAAGTTACTTCTTTATATATATTTATTTTTTGTTTTTTCTTCCTTTTCCATTTTTTCTATTCTTTTCTCTTTTCACATCCTATTTTTTTCTTTTTACCCTTATTTTTTCTAGTTTGTATTGCTATTTATCTGTTCAATTGTAATATTTAATACAATTATTATAAAAAAGAAATGGAAAAGATAACACATAATGTACTGTTGCTCTAAGGCTTAAATTTTGTTGTAAGATCTGAAAAGCATGGGTCATCGGTTGAGAACACATGCATACATACATAAATTTTATAGATTTGATCAAATGCACTCCACACCACTCTTGCAGCTGAGTCAGCAATCATAATTATGTATTGCCTGAATAAGTAGTTGCTATACAGAATTTACTGCCAATCTGGTTCATCTGGTGACCCCAATTTCCAACTTTAAAGGATTTGATTTTTCTACATCATACATCATGACAACTGACAGCTCTACATTGCCATAAAATAAAATTCAAGCTTGCCTAAATCTGACTGAGATTAACGGGTTTAAAAGCTTAATGATAAAAGCTTGAATTCTGGCTTTAGTGTATCTGACTTATTTTGTACAACTGAGCTAACTGACTTTGGTAAATAGCTTTGGATTATTCATTTTCTGCCTCAGCATAAAGTTAATTCAAAAAGGTTCCTTCAGGAATTACAAACTGCCATTGCACTCCCTTGATTATAATTCATTGCAAACGATTTCCCCCAAGTTTAATGTAAAATGTAAAACATTCAAATATTTCTTATTAATTCTCCAACTCACATGGTAGATCTAGCATATAAATCAAAAATCAAAAAGCTATTTTTAAAGAAATTTATTTTGGATGTCTTTGCTACCTGATGGACCATAGCAAAAATAAGAGAGGCAGCTGAATATATAGAGGGAATAACAGATTAGACTGTACATGACTGAATTTATCATTCCATTTATTTAAAAATATTTATTAGCTGGGCTATAGTTTATCCGCTTGCAATGATGAATTGTGATGACATGTC
The DNA here is from genome assembly GCA_032467955.1 of Pseudoxenodon macrops. NCBI lineage: Eukaryota > Metazoa > Chordata > Lepidosauria > Squamata > Pseudoxenodontidae > Pseudoxenodon > Pseudoxenodon macrops. The sequence goes on along the minus strand of JANHFT010005747.1, from coordinate 10,870 downwards.
TTGCATTCATCTTATATTTTTATTCAGCCTCAAGGCATAAATATTATCAGGCTTACCAAAGAAGAAAACATATTTTTTCCCGTGCTCTTCACTAGTTGATGTTAAGCAGTATCAAGTGTTAAACAGATCCTAAAAGTAAAAGAGCAGATTCCATAGAAAGCAAAAGAGCACATCAATTCGGTCATCCATTTACTTGAATTGACACCAGTGTTATGAATAGATTATATTGATGTGCAAAATTGTACTCATGTAGAAATGTACCACCATCTCGATTTTATCTGAGAGAAACATTTGCACGCTATCCACCACCCTAATTTTTTTTTTCATAATGTGGCATCACTTGGTATTCAGTAACAAAAGTAAAATAGCAGGCAAGCTGCCTCCCAGGCTCTTGCTGCAGAAGATCACATGAATTACTACTACTGTTGCCTGTTGCTGGTAAACCCACCAAGGTGGGAAGGACATGGGATTTTGTCAGCCTAATATATCTATTAGGGACGCGGTGGCTCAGTGGCTAAGACTCTGAGCTTGTTGATCAGAAAGGTTGGCACTTCGGTGGTTCGAATCCCTAGTGCCGCGTAACGGAGTGAGCTTCCGTTACTTGTCCCAGCTTCTGCCAACCTAGCAGTTCGAAAGCATGTTAAAAATGCAAGTAGAAAAATAGGGACAACCTTTGGTGGGAAGGTAACAGCATTCCATGCACCTTCAACATTTAGTCATGCCAGCCACATGACCATGGAGATGTCTTCGGACAGTGTTGGCTCTTCGGCTTTGAAACAGAGATGAGCACCGCCCCCTAGAGTTGGGAACAACTAGCACATATGTGTGAGGGGTCTTTACCTTGAATGTACCTATGGGCCACAAGGGAGCGGCATTCACCGCCCTGATGATATTTATGCCATTGGTTCTATTTTCAAGGGTAGGATAAAAGGCACATCTCTACAAATAAAAAATGTCCCACAAATTTTCTGTATCAAGTATGTCTGCAAAAGTAATCTGAAGGGTAGAAAAATTGACTTGATTTCTGTTGCTGCTGCTGTTAGTAGTGGAAGCCGAAGCAATTTCTTTCCTCTAAGGTCAGATAAGAATAAAAATAAAAGTGAATCAAAGAGATCCAATAAAATCACCCCTCTTTAAGAAAACCTTTCTTTCTTTCTTTCTTTCTTGTCACATTTCAATACCAACCATCTAATGAATATTTGTGTTCAGATAGAGGGCCCAAACTGCTCCCTTGAAAACAATGTTCTAAAGTTTTCCAGCAGATTATTTGGAAACTGCTATCTTCAGCAACAAGAAAAAGCTTGCTCAGTGAGAATTTGCATGAGTTTCAAGTAAAAGTCCAAGCCAGTCATGAATTCAGTAACTTATTCTCATTTCCTCCAATACTGTATGAAGAGTGAACAAAGAATGAAATATTCTTATTCTACGGAAGGACATATCCATTGATGTCATTCCCATTTATGAAGATATGTCATTATTATTAACAGTTATGTCTCTCACATACACACAAACACACATGTAGGCACACAAATGCCAATTATTGCCCATCAATAGCCAATGTAATACCCTGTTTCCCTGAAAATAAGACCTTCCCAGATAATAAGCCCAATCAGGCTTTTGAGCGCATGCATTAAAATACCCCCCCGAAAATAA
>JANHFT010005746.1:47935-64297 GCA_032467955.1 Pseudoxenodon macrops | reverse complement strand
TGTTGCACCTTATCATTCTTGACAAATGTATCTTGTATTTTTATGTACACAGAGAGCACATGCACCAAAGACAAATTTCTTGTGTGTCTAATCACACACTTGGCCAATAAAGAATTCTATTCTATTCTATTCTATTCTAAAACATCAGTATATACAGGTTGTGACAAAGTGACTTCTTTCTGTAACAGGAAGAAGGCTATAGCAAATAGCAATAGCACTTAGACGTATATACTGCTTCATAGTGCTTTATAGCCCCCTCTAAGCAGCTTACAAAGTCAGCATATTGCCCCCAACAATCTGGGTCTTCGTTTTATTGACCTCAGAAGGATGGAAAGCTGAGTCAACCTTGAGCTGGTCAGGATCAAATTGCTGGCAGTCGGCAGAGTTAGCCTGCAATACTACATTTTAACCACTGGATCACCACAGCCACCATGCATTGCATATGTCATTGCTTCTTCAGCTTGGTGTACCTTTTCATTTTAACTTAGTTGTTCTTTTATCTGTTTTCATCGTTTAAGAAGTATGCTTAATTTTTTTATTGTTAGATACCTTGAAGGTTCTGCGAACAGAAAAGCAGGGTTCTTATAATAATGCTATAAAAGACTATTGTGTCAGCCAAGCAACAGTAAATTATATGTTTTAGTAAGTTAAGATGAATTGCTGTTGGTTGCTTAAAGAAGTTTGAATTTTCTGTAAGATACTTGAGTTACCTGTTTGTTAGTTTTTGCCACTGTCTCATCTTTTTCTAATAGGATGATGAACACATTGTCTTAGAGCCAGGGGATCTGTTTCCTCCTTTTTCTCCCCCACCCTCCCCCACTGGGGAGGTGAAGAAAGGACCCCAGAATCCTCAGATGTTTCGACTCTTTCGGGTCACAAAAACACCAGTGATTGACAATGTTCAGTAAGTTCTTAATTCTTGGATACGAGTTCTTCTCAAAGCGTTAACCGAGATTTGATGGGTACAAAGCTAGCAAAAGATAATACATTATTGACAGTGCTTTTAAGATCCTCAGTGACTTTTCATTTGTTTGTTTCAGGTTATGTTTAGACATGGGCTTATCACGGTCTGTGACTGCTCTAGACAACGAGAGATTCACAGTACAGTCAGTGATGCTGAAGTTTGCTGTTCCCGTTGTGCTGGTATGTGTAATTGTTTGTAAGAAGCAGCTCTTCAGTTTTGGTCCAGTCAAATTCTAAGTGACTAGGGTTATCCCGATGAGGGATGGTTTTCTGTGCCTTTGAAGAAACAGTCCTTGATTCTTTTTTGCAAGTCTCGAGTATTCATTTGTAGAAATAGGAGGAACTGTTTTGTGTACGGAAGAGAACTAAACAAAACTGATGGAGCAATTTTTGGGGGGAGAAAGAGAGAGAGGAGAGAGTGAATTGTTACAGTCACAGACCAACCCAGAAGAAGAGAAAATAGCTTAACTAAACCTTAAGGTGATCCCTCTCTTTCCCTCTCAATCTCACTAGTAAAATGGGCATATTGGGTATCCAGGTTTTAAAGGAAGCTAAACCAATATATCTGCAGTGTCTATTTTTTTAAATGTCTGATCTGGATACAGCAATGCATGACATAGGGATCTCTTGTTTTGACTATCTTAACATGGACTAAATAACCGCTTAAAGAAAAAAGTTTGCAAACCTCAGTCAAAATATTGATGGTGACCTGTTCCAGGGAAAACAACTTTAGTGGTGACTAGTCCTTTCCGAGCACAATTTAAAACACTTTATTTGGAAAATGACATATATGTCTGCTTAGAATTTAAGATCTAGATGAGAGATTCTGTTTTCTGTCATGCCATCACCGTAGACTGTTTGGGAGTAATTTGAAGACAGAGTCTTTTCAGGAGCTGCTCCCAAGAAAACCAGACTAGATCTTGTCTATGGAGATTCTCAGTCATCCAGGTCATGGTTGTCCCAAAGGTGTTTTTTTCAAGAGGCAACTGGACTTTCTGGTTTTTTCCTTGAAGTCGTTTTGCTTCTCATCCAAGAAGCTTCTTCAGCCCTGACTGGGTGGTGGGGAATGGAAGGATTTATATGCCTTGCAGACAGCTGGTCATTTTCATTCTTTTAGCGGGTCATTAAGGTCACCTGGAGGTTTATTTGTATCATCTGGGTCACCTGAGTAGTGTAAATGGGTGTGGAGCCTTCTGCTGAACCCATTTCAACTGTTGAAAAGACTGTGTTGTAGACTGGAGATAGATGATGTCATATCTCTCCCCCCTTATTCAGAGAGAGGTGTTCTAACACAGTCCTTTCAACAGTTTCAAAAAGGCTCCACACTCATTTGCACCATTCAGGTGACCCTGAGGATACAGATAAACCTCCAGGTGGCTAAAAATAATGCAAATGACTAACTGTCTGCAAGGAATAAAAATCCTTCCATTCTCCACCATTCAGTCAGAGCAGAACAAGTTTCTTGGCTGAGAAGCGAAATGTCTTCAAAGAAAAAATTAGAAAGTCCAGTTGCCTCTTGAAAAAAGCACCTTTGAGAATACATCTTATTTGTGATTGAGGGCAAAATGACTTTTATGCATAGCCGTATTTCAAAATCAAGCTTGCTAAAGCACTTTTTCGCTGGCAAGTGCTGTTTCCTTAAGGTGTTATTGACACATTTTAATTACATTGTTTTGATGTTTGGAACTTAAGTGCTGTTTGCCTTGAGCGCTGTTTTTCAGAAAATTGCTTGTCTATTTTCTAAAAAATATATCCTGAAAATGACGAAGTCTGCATTCACAGGCTCAGAGTCATCTCTCTGTTTAAACTGCAGTAATGGCAAATAAAGTGAGCCAATCTATTTGTGTAAAGGGTGCTCTCGTTTCTTTGATTCAGCCAAAATCTGGTCAATGTACATTATTTCAAAGAAGAATTATGTTTGATATAGAAAGGGTGGGGGTCTGAAAGCTGAGTTTTTAATGTTGTTTCTTTTCTTTAAATGGCAGCTTGGCTTCCTGATCACCAATGCCATGCGGTTTTTTTTCATGGCTGGTGAAATAGTCCCTTGGCAGTACATGTTTCTTCAGCTTCAGGTAAAGAAAACTATGCTCTTGTTATCCCCAAATTGGTTTTGGTTCTCACTTATCAAAAAAAAGAAAGAAAAAGAGTACCTTTTGCATTTACTAGTCAATACTTGTGTGATGTTCATACTTTTGTATGTGCTGCGTTCCACTATTAAGCTGTGTTTGTTAGGGATGCATTTCACGGTGAAAAGGATGAGGAGGATGTTTCAGGTAGTGCAGAATGCACTGATTTGACTTTTTGAAGAACTTTGGAGGAAGCAGCAGCCAATTCGCTTCTATTTTGCATTCTGATTATGGGCTCCTGTTTTGCTTTTGACAGCAGAAAGGGGGCATTCAAGGGAACCCAGTATAATTTGTTGCTGCTTGTGTTCAGACCTTTCTGGGAAGCAAGCTCAACACCTTTATATGATGTCCTGTGATTCCAGCTTTAGGGAACCGTGGCACCTGGGTCTATTAGCAGCCCCAGTTTGTTATTCTAGTTCTGCTGCTGTACAAGTAAACATGGCAAGAATAGGTCTTTCATGGAGTTATATGGTGGGGTTTGAGGGTCTTGAGAATTCCACCTGTAATTTACCTTTTCTTGCATTTTTTTCTCTTTATTCATGTTTATATTCTCGCATATGTAATTTCAGTGATCTTAAAAACAGGATGCTTCTGGGACCTCTGTAGAATGTCTTTGTGGCTTTGGTCATCACTGAATATCTGGGGAGGTGCTACATCCTTAGCTATCTATGCAAAGTGGTTGTACTCATTGTGACTTGGAATGGCATTGCAGGTTAATGGAGTCTTGCCTATCCTCCCACTCCTGTTTCCAGTCCTATGGATTCTTGCCACAGCTTTTGGTGAAGCCAGGGTTCTAGCCCAGATGAGCAAAGCTTCCCCTACATCCTTGGTAGGTATTTAACAATGAAGAGCGGTGGGAGGATGGAGTGGGGCAAAAAAAAAAAAAATGGGAATTCGCAAACCTCTTTTTAATATTGAGAGAGGGTGGTCCTATGCTCCTTCTTTTCCCTTTCCCTGCTTTTTCTTTATCATTCTTTGGAATTGGAGGTATTCCCAAGGGAGCGGTTAAAAGGGATAAAGGGACAAAACTGAAACTGGTTTGGGCTTTGAGCATAAAAAAAAAAGGGAATTATTCAGAGGATGATAGACCATCTGCTGGTTGCAATTCTCAACACTTTTGTTTCCAGACTTCTGTAGAAGGTAGTTGGTAAGTTTCCAGTTTAGCTTGCACTGGTCTTTTGATTCTGAATTGCTTAACGTCTCTAATGAATAACTAGATATTATATATGTTTTTAGAATTGCAGAACTTATGGGGGCTTACCAATAACAGGAATAATGTTTTTTTTTCTTGATTGTGTAGATTCTACTGTCAATTGATTTATATCATTCCTGCTTCTTTCTGCTTCTCCTATTCAGTCTTGTTCTGCTTCTTCCATTCCTTCTGCTTCCATCTCTGCTTGCTTGCTGTGGGCATGTGAAGCTTGGTGTCCTTATTTTCCTCTTCCTTTCTCCAGTGTCTCCATTGTTTGCTTCAGTGCTCCTATTCTCAGTGTTTCCCTTCTCTATTCCAGAGTCCAGAAATTGTGGATCTTTGGGCTTAACACCCCAAATGTAGACTTGTATCATTGCTCTTTGCCATCTGTAAGCTTAATTGGGTCTTTGCCACTTCTGCTTTGGCTTAGAGTAGCACTGTCTCTTGTAGCACTTTACCACCAAAATCATCTAGCACAATTACATGCTTCTGTCCTCTTGGTTTATATAGTCCTTTTTTCCCCTTTCCATGCTTTCCCTTTGTCTGGGGGTTGGAATTAGACTCTTCGTTCTCCCAGCCTGCATGTTTCTGCTTCTGTTTCTCCCTGTCTTTTTAATTTTGCCTTCAACTTTCCTGACTGGTTTCCCCTTCAAGTCTTCTTCTGAACCACTTTCTACTTGATGCTGCTCCTTGCGTTCCACCTTAACAGCTATCTTGAGTACCTTTGGCTCATTTTTAATTTAGGAATGTGTTTGCTTTTAACCAAAAGCTCATTTTAAAATTTAATATTAATCCAAGATTAAGTTCCTGTGTCCCTCAGTATCTTTTCATTGTCAAAATGGAGACTCGATTCTTTTGGGCTGTTTTTATTTTATTTTATTTGTAAAGGAATATCTGAGGCAGCATACTTTTCATGTATGTAGCTTAGCCTACAGAGATCCCCTTTCATTCATGTATCCTACGGGTGACAAGTATTTTCAGAAGGATTTTCTTCATGCATCCCTTCCAAATATCTTGATAGTAACCAATTTTATTTTATTTTTTTGCTGCAGCTGGCTAAGTTCTCAGAAGACACACTCAGTAGCTACACAGAGGTGGTATCTTCCCAGGTACTATTTTATTGAACAGTCTTGCATCCTGTTCTGTGTTCTTCTGTGCAGTCCATCCTTCCTTGTTGCAAAATGCTTGGCCTCTTCTTCTTATTTTCTTATGTATCTTTGGTTTGTGGGCACTTTCATTTCACTATACAGTATACACGCTTACTGCACACCTTTTCTATATGCTCTTCCCTATAGTGAATGTCTACAGTGTACCAGTTTTGTCTGATTTTTTTTATTTTGAGAACAAAAGGGCATTTGAATTAAGCCTGTGGAATTTTTCAAACATTTATTTTAAGGAAGCACATAATTCACATTGCTTTTCTAGCTGAGTGAAAATAGCCGACAGATGGTCCAAGCGACTGGAAAAAAGCATCCTAAGAATTTCAGGCTGCATACTCTATATCTGTGTGTCAGAATCTGATTTAGGAAAGTTAAATATGAGAAACTGGATATTTCTGTGAGATTAGAGGGAACAAATGGATGGTAGAATTTCAAAGTGTATCCAGGTAGCCTATATGTTATAATCTGATTAATGGGATCTGAACCACTATCATTCATTACTTCAACCTCTTTAATTGTTCTTTCTTAGATGTTCAGGTTGCTTCATAAGGTCATCTAAACTGAGAAAAGAGAATATGCATTGCTCATTATCTGCAAAAACCAAAGTTTTACCAAAGCAAGAAACAATTCATTGATGAAACTTGTTGCTTTCTTCTATCTAAATTAAGAAGCAATGTTGATTGCCGATTGCATTCAGTGATGAGTGTATAAGAAATGGTAGTATTAGTGGGCAAATTTTCTGTGGTATCAATTCAGGTGGGTGATGATAAACTGGTGTCTAATTTTTTAGTGCTTTGGAGCAATCCTTTGCATTTTGAAATAATACTGCAGAGTGAGAGAGAGAGAGGGAGGGAGGGAGAGAGCATTTATTTTTCCATGTTGAGTAGCTAACTTAACTAAATGTTTCTTCCATTTTTCTGTGTCACATGAAGATAGACTAAAGAAACTGCATATTTAGCTTTGAGAAAAAAATGACTGAGGAAGACAAATGACAGCACTTTCAAATATCTGAAGAGATGTCTCAGAGAAGGAGGTCAAAACCTGATACCTATTGTTCCAAAGTTGAGGGCATCAAGTACTGGTTTCAGATTACAGGAAGATGGATTCAAATTGAATTTTAGAAAAAAAACACCACCCTATTTAATAATAAGGGCAGTTTGACATTGGAAGCAAGGGAGATAATCGCCTCCTGTTTACTTGGTGTCTTCATGTGGAGGCTGGATATCCTTCTCTTGTGGATGCTCAATTTTTGGATTCCTGCATGGAGCATAGGTTGAACTTAATGGGCTAAAAATAATCTCTTCCAATTCTATAATTCTAAATGGAATTCTAGCCATGTGTAGGTGAACAGTGGAATCCTAGCCATAATTGTAGCCATATGAATCCCACTGCACTACACCAAAAACCTCTTTGTTCAGCATCTGTTTCCCACACACTTTAACAAAATTTAACATAATAGAGGATATGTACCTATGTTTTTTTTTAATATCCCAGATTGAATAATCATCTCATAATTGTTCCACAAAGCTGAATCTAAGGTGAAATTCAGAATTCTGCCTGCGCTGATTTTTTTAGATACATGTTTGTCAAAATTCAATTTTTTTAGAGCAGTATTTGTCACAATACAAAATAAAACAAGAAATATAACAACAGGCAGAAAGAAAGAACAGAAGGAAAGAAAGACAAAAAAACCCCCTCTGAATCATCCTACTTCCTGTACATATTTGAAGTCTGACATTCCCTACAAGCTTTGTCATGGCACTAGAGATCTGATTTATGCACAGGTTGCTATACTTAGTTCCTGTGGAAATGTTAAACTGTCACTTGCTACCAACCCTGTCTTTCTGGAAATAACCATGTTCCTATACGAAGTCTGTTTGAACTTGACATTCTTCCTCTTTTAGTTGATTCCAGTTGTTGTGGCTTTTTTGGTAGGAAATGTTACGGTGTATCTGGAGCCACTTCCTGCAAGTTCTGAAAGGCAAATCACCCACTCTCACCTTCACCTCTAGCCTGCTTCACAGCCTGGGATCTGTCACAGTAAGTCTGATTGCAAAAAGAACGGCAAAAAGGAGCATAGAGTTCCCTGCCCTGCGCCTCATTGGCTGGTTCCCTTCATGGTTGCAAACAGTTCTTCTAAAACCGTATCTGAACGTGTTAGCTAGATATCGATGAGATAATGGTTCAGAAATGTGGTCAGATTGATTTTTGGTTGAGGACCCAAGATATCAAGTTGCTACCGATTGGCAAGCTCTTTATCTTGGCTGGACTGACAGTAGTCTCTTCTATGTAGAAAAATAAATAAATAAAGCCGAGGTGTCTAGTTTTAAATCAATAAACTACAAATGAGCAGCAGGCATGACCTTGTCCTTTTCAGTTTTTAGAAGATTAACACTTTAATTTACTAAGAATCTATTCTTGGGCTTTACTTTCCACCTATTTTTCACAGGCGTCTTCACTCCTGTCCAAAACATGAAATGTGATAGAAGATGGCTAAGAGTTATAAAGGACACCACATGCTGCCAATTGTCCTTCCTTTTGGCCTTAGCTGATCTCTCACTGAGCTAGGACTGTGCATTGTCATCTCCTTACTTTGCTTTACCAGTGTTTTGTGGCATCTTGGGGAAAGTATTTCTGCATTCAAGAATATATATAAAAAAAGTCTCGAGAGATTGAAGGTTATTTGGAAATGGCCTTTTGTCTTTGTCGTTGTGATTAAACGATGGAACATTGTGTCTGGCTCACTGATTCAGACATAGCCTTGCCCAATAGTTTATTGTATATCTCTGGGGTTTTGTCAGGTGTCTTGGGCTTGTTTTTAGGTGCTTTGCTGTGTGGATAAGCAAGGAATTCTGTCCTGGCCTAACCCCAGTCCAGAGACGGTTTTGTTCTTTAGTGGCAAGGTGGAACCTCCTCACAGCAGCCATGAAGATCTGACAGACGAACTCTCCACACGCTCCTTCTGCCACCCAGAGATGGATGAAGAGGTGAGAGATGGGTTCATAAAGGATACTCATGTCTGAGTTGTGTCTTGGTCGTCCTGACCTTTGTTTCATTTGCAAGGTAACGCCAGTTAAACAGCGCAGACGCATGCTCAAGTTCTGCGGTTAAATTATAGCAATAAAATTAGGAAACTTATTCCCTCATCCAGCTAGTCTACATGAGCAATCTAGATTAATTAAGGAAATCTGGAACAAATATTATTATAGTACCTTTGAAGACTAATAGAATAAAACACAGCATGAGCTGTTGAGAGGTAGAGCTTATTTTATGGAATGACACACAAAATCTATATATTAGGTCTATGTTTCTGTACAAAGCTGAAATGTATACAAGATAAGTTCATGTAATTAGTAATGATGTCATATTCCTACCTTTGCCAAATTCAACATAGGAAGTAGGCGAGAATTCAAGATTTAAAGATTAATTAAATATATCAGACATTTATTTTGTTTTTTGAGTATGATTATTGTCCACAAGAACCCAAAATCATATTCTTTGCAGGTGGTTGTTGAGGGAATAAGAATTAAAAATTCTCTTAATAACATTTCTTTTTCCTAAAAACACTGATCAGGAATTTCATTTGGAAGGATTATGAAATGAGCATTCCTTTGACATGGAGATTATTAAGTAATATACCATGTACACTCATGTATAACCCCTCCTGAGAATGGATTATTGTTCAAAAGTTGTTGAACATTTAGTCAAAATACCATGAAAAGATAACCTGCGGATAAGTCAACCCTGCCGTTTTCATGGTATTTTGGTTAAAAATGTGAGGGTCTACTTATCTGTGGATAGGCTTATATATGTGTATATATGGGAAATAGAAGTACTTATAAAAACTATTACTATATATATCTGCAGGTTAGCTCATCCTCAGATAAGTGGAAGCTGAATTTTCCCAACCCTAATCCTTAAGTTTATTTAGGATCATAGGAAGAGTAAAAGTGAATACAAACTACCAAAAAACCCCAGTGTAAAAAAAAAAGTGTAAAAAATAAAAAAGGAGAACAAAAGATAAATTTCCCCTTCATCCCAATAATTGAAAACAATTTTAATATCACTAATAAATATCTATGGCAGTCCAGCTTCTTATTTCCTCTTGCAGGGGTTTTCTGCTCACCTCTTTTACTTATGCTGTATTACAGCCTCATGAAAGGGATGCTTTGCTTTCCGGGCCCTTGTCGGATGTGATTCGCATCAGCAACGAGCAAGACAGGGCTGAGTGGTCCACCAGCAATACTCCCAAGTCTTCTGATACTCAGATTCACAAGAAACCAGCAGGCCGCAGCAAGCACCCTTCGGGATCTAATGTGAGCTTCAGCAAAGACATTGAAGGAGGAGAGGAGGAGACAACTCAGGTAATGAAGGACGGGTCACTTCTGGCCCGCCCATTTTCTTCATTTCATGTGGGAGACAATGCCAGCGTGGGTATCTACAGAGCAGTGATCTTCATACCTGGCTGAGGAATTCTGGGAGTTGAAATTCACCACATCTTAAAAGTTTCCAACTTCGAAAAGCATTTGATCCAAAGAAATATGAATACTGCCCTCCTTACTCCATGTTAACATTACTCGTATTAGTGAGGATTTCCATCACAAAGTACCAGACAATAGATTATGAGGGCTCTGGGATATGAGATTAGGGTGTGTAATAAAAGATAAAGAAAAGATCTGGGAAATATTTGGGAACTCCTTATTTTAGAAGAGGTTTTAAAAGTCAGAAAGACTATGGTGAGCATCCTTAAAAATGGTTTCAGGGAACTGTTTACTTGGGTTGTGCATACTTCGAAAATTATTCAGAAATGCTTCACTACGTGTGAGGACCCCATTCCCCTGCAGGCATTACAGCAACCACCTCTTTTCCCCCCAGCATCTCTAATAAGAGGACCCATTAAAGAAACAGGATATTTCCCCCTGCCTGTTTAGAAGCCTAAAGGCATAAAGAAATCCTTTACTGGCATGGAATCTGAAGCGCTTCTGAATCACGTTTGCATAACCATTTCATTTGTAATTGGGGGTCACTTTGGTTAACTTCAACCATGTGACTCCCAGTTAAGGTTTCTTAAGTAATATAGAGACTGCAGTTCCTGGATTCTCTTTAATTGTCTCTCATATAGAAAAACATAAATGTTAAAGCTTAACACACGGAAGCAATGCTATCACGTTCAGCTTCATAGACCTGAGGAGGAGAGTACAGCTACTCTTACATGTCCTATTATTTTCACAGTTGCTACTCAGCCATGACCAATAAACAGCTGAGAAATCAAATAGGAACTGGTTTGTTCAGTTTGTTAAACAAAGCTATCTGCCATTTGTTGTCTTTTCTTTAAAATCCAATTAGAGACAGCTTTCTTCAGGCTCTTGAGGCTGTTTCTCATATGTCTTTTGACTTTATGTCCTGCCTTTATTCTCCAGAGACTTATGACATCAGCAGAACTCTGGAGACTTGACCAAGTCTAAAAACCATGCAAACTGAAAAGAGAGCTCAACTGACCCTTCATGCTCTGTCGGGAGAGTGAGGGTTTTTAGTTTCAATTTTTTTGCCTGTAATTTTCACTATCATGCATGATTGCTTTCTCTAAATCTGAGTCTTGCTTTCTAATATGAAAAAGTAATAATATTATTCTGGAAGAGCCTTAATGGGCATGTGTAATCTACTATTAGAAACCTTAGATTAACAGATGCATATTTATAAGGCGGGAGGGTAACTATGGCAACATTACGACCTGTGGACTTCACTTCCCAGAATTCCTGAGCCAGTATGGTTGGCTCAGGAAATCTGAGAGTTGGAAGTCCCCAGATCATAAAATTGCCATACTTGTCCACTTGTGATATGAGGGAAGGAGTTGCTGGCACCTTCTCTATCACTGTAGCATATATTGACTTCAAGTTTTTAAAAATACTGTTAGAATTGATCAAGCTTGTCTTTCTGGCCTAGGTGGAAAGTGACATTGATGGACTAGGCTGTGAGGCCGAAGACTTTGTCTGCGATTACCATTTGGAAATGCTTAGCCTGTCTCAAGATCAGCAGAATCCTTCCTGCATCCAGTTTGATGATTCCAACTGGCAAATGCACTTAACCTCCCTGAAGCCTCTGGGCCTGAACGTGCTGCTCAACCTGTGCAACGCAAGTGTGACCGAACCCCTCTGCCGCTTCTCTGACCACTTGTGTAACCTCGCCTTGCAAGAGACGCATCATGCTGTCTTGCCAGTTCACATACCGTGGGGGCTTTGTGAACTTGCTAGACTAATAGGTACGGAGCTGGTGATAAAACATCTCCCTTGATTTTAAGAAGAAGTCACAAAGTGCATAGCTTCCTTGTTAGCAGAAATGTCCATGGTCATGGACCTTACTGCATTACTACATTACTGCATAATGCGTCATGGTCATGGACATTACTGCAGGAGATTTTGGGCAACTGAGACATAACATCTCTTTCTTAATTCTCTTAAGGTAGTAATTTTGAAACGTAGAGAGTTCATGCACGGCAGAGACCCAAAGACCAGCTGGCCAAGGGGAGGTGTGGACAGAGGTGTGCCGGAGCTAAACTGGGGTGACGGCTTGCATGCCCACAGAGAGGGTGCTGCGTGCCACCTGTGGCACTCGTGCCATAAGTTCGCCATCATGATCCTAAGCCATAGTGTAATTGGGTTTCCTAGATTCTTTCACTGCTTTATGAGTTAGTGTGATGTACAAACCCAGCCAGTTGTTATTTAAAGTACAGATAATCCTGGCGTTAGGACCACAATTGAGGCCAAAATTTATGTTGCTAAGTGAAATATTTGTTAAGTGAATTTTCTTGCCATAGTTGTGCAGTGAATCGTTGCATTTGTTAAATTAGTAATATGATTGTTAAGTGAATCTGGCTTTCCCATTGACTTTGCTTATCAGAAGGTCACAAAAAGTGATCACATGGCAGGACATTGCAACTGTCATAAATATGAAGCAGTTGCAAAGCATCCAAATTTTGATGACGTGACCATGGGACAACGGTCGTAAGTGTGAAAAACGGTCATACGTCACTTTTTTCAGTGCCGTTGTAACTTTGAACAGTCACCAAATGAACTCTTCTAAGTCAGGGACTCTCTGTACATGCGAACTAAGTCTGTATAAACAATTAGTAAACTTTTGTCGGTACAAGTCCTATATCTACAGTTGTAAATTTTAACATCCAGTTTCCAGACCCAGTTCCTAATGCTGGCTAATAGTGATTTAGGTATTGACTGTATCAAAGATAGGCAACTCATATTTTAGCCTTCAAAGAATAGTACTGAGATTTAGAGGTAAACTGTCTGATTTCTAAACCTTCTCTGTTTTAATCAAGAGGTAGCTGAAATGGCTGTACAAAAGAGGATTAGGTCCTCCTATAAACTTTTCCATTTCCCCTAATTGGTTTAAGCCTTCAACATCCACCCATACCAGAACTGTGTAATAATACACCTTGTCCACATCTGACAATCATACAAACTCTCATGTGTATAGATAGCATATATTAAAACATTTCTATAATACTGCAAATTTAGTTAATTGTAGGTAAGATCAGTCACCCACAGAATCATCCCTTGACCCCATCTCTGATTTTAAGAGCAATTTTACATGGTGTTGTGTCTGTTTTGACACCCAATGTTTTGATTTGGACTGCAAAATAGGCAGGAAAGAAGATGGTAAAGGTATTTATTCAGCAGGAAGTGCTATCCGGAGGATGGTGCTGGCCAGAAGGGAAATGGTGCGTGAATGAGAAGAGCTGCTGCATATTTTGTGTGATCTGGGCAATCTTTGCTTGTGGTGTTCTCCCTTTCTATTGATGGTTTTCATTCCTTAGGGTTCACACCTGGTGCCAAAGAGCTTTTCAAGCAGGAGAACTACATGGCCCTTTACCGCCTGCCTTCAGATGAGATGGTGAAAGAAGTGATGCTTGGGAAGCTCTCCTTCATCACCAAGAGGAGGCCGCCTTTGAGTCACATGATCAGCCTTTTCGTGAGAGACACCACAACCAGTAAGATTGTGAGACTGATAACTGCTGTGTCCAGCCTCTGGGATTTCGATTTGACAGGCAGCCCCTGTAGCTAATTCGAAGATTTAAGTTGTGCACTTGAATCTCTAGTAAAATGCCCGGGGGAAGAAACGTTGCTATTCCACTGACATCACAAAAGGTTTTCCGAAATGAAGATTAACTAAATTTTCTTGATTCATGCTTTAAGATGAACGTTTGGGGTCTTGGGTGTAATTCCAGCCAAGAACTAGAATATTAGGATTTTTCCAAATATCTCACTTCAATTTATTCTCTGTTAGTTCCCGTTGTCTTTTGTTTTAAAGAATTGAGTATGGTATGTAGGCTCTGTAAAAAGCTAAATAGGTTTGGAAAGCAGAATTGATTTTTATTACCATTATTTTAATGCTTAAAAGCTAGTTGGACTCTATAACTGTATTAGAAACAGCGCGTTTTGATTACCTTCCAGGATTACTAAGAGATAGTTCTCTAACTTCTTGGCACAGTGCAGCTGTATTAGAACAGCAAATCCAGAATTTCCTGCCAGTAGAGCTGTGTTGGCTAAGTACTGTAGTCTGGTTGCTTCTAAAGGTTCCATGCGGGAATGGTTGGTTTCTGGAGGAAGGCAGGAAACAATAGGATTTCCAATTAAAATGAATCTCCCTTTTACAGAAACAAAATAAATTCTTTTTCGACACACCAATGTGCTAAGAAACGAGGACATCTTTGCCCTGTTTTTCTTTATTCATATTTATTGCTTTTTAATTAATAAAAAAGCGCTTTAAGAAAAAAGTGAAACGCAACAAAACAAAAAGCATAGTGTGACAAATCATTTTAACAGTAAACTGTAACAGTTCTGTATCTAATGCAAATATTATTCAAGCGTATGTATATATATATTTCTAATAGAAAGCGTTGCCCTGCTTTGAGACCCAATGCTGGAAAGAGAGAGGACAGGTGAGGGATGACAATCGGTCCCAGGGGGGAAGCCATTATTTGCCATATAGGTGTCCTGTATTTGGCACTGAACAGGTTAGAGGTTTTGCCTCAAAGGAATGTTGCTTATAGATGAGATGCACGTTTTATTGTAGACCTTGCATAAGTCCCCGAGTGTGGAAAAAATGATGGGCACTTTGTCAGTTGCACTAATATGACTCTAATTGACATAAAAACCCAAAACATAATTGTCCAGGAAAGCTGGGGCTGCCCTGCTGTGGCTCCTGACAGTCAGTGATCTCTTGTGATAATTTGATGACAGGCAGTGGGTTATTTTTAGGGCCTGCTCTGTTCAGTCATCGCCATTTTGTCCTTTTGTTCAGTGCAAGAAGATGCTTGTGGGTGATGTGGAAGCTGTAAAATAAATGAGCCTGTCAGCAATCCATCTTCAGGCTTGATACATAGGCCCAATTTTTTTCTCCTAGGCACGGAGCAGATGCTTTCCCATGGGACTGCTGACATCATCCTGGAGGCCTGCACAGATTTCTGGGATGGCTCGGATATCTACCCGCTTTCTGGTTCTGACAGGTAGACAGACTGTTCAATGGCCTCTTAAGGGACACTGGCTTTGCAACGCAGGTTGCTGGAGCAATGGCTTCTCAGGATGATACGTTTTGCGCCAGGGATTTTTCCCTCACTCTGAAGAGTGCTCATGGCATCATCAATCGGATCCTGCTTTCAGAGCTCCATTTCCCTACTGAGGAAAATACATTTATTTAGAAGCCATCTCCCTCACAGAGGAACTCTGGGTGGAGTACAAATGCAATGTTAAGAAATTAAAAACTGAATATAAAAAATTAAAATAGAGGCAAGGATACTTAAAATTCAACATTAGTGTCTTCATGACAGAGTCGTTAAAAGTGCAGTGTTGCAAGCAAACTCTGCCCAAAGCCTGGAGTTCGATCCTTACTGGAATCAAGGTCGATTCAGTCTTCCATCTTTCCGAGGTCAATAAAATGAAGACCCAGATTGTTGGGGACATTATGCAAATAACGTTTCCACATTGGAAACTGCCCAGAGAGTGCTTTAAAGCGCTATTCCCTATGGGACAGTATATAAACTGAAATACTATTGCTATATTAAAACATTCATGAAAAGGTAGTGGGAGGCCCACTTCAGGGCGCTAACCAGCCCCACAGCTGCATAACTTCTGTAAGACCCAAGCAAGATGGCAGAGCCTGGTCTTTAGACATTTTTGAAAAGCGAGAAGAGTGGTGGGGAAGGAGGTGGAGTAGAATGTTCCAAAGGGGAGACAAAAATGTATACCTATATTTTATCAAAAATGTGTTGTCAATATTGTAGAACTGTGACTGGTTATGCGTAATAAAGAATAGCCCTAATTATGTTAGAGAAGGGGGAGAGGGCTGCCTCCGACGCCTCTGAATTTTATATGCTGCCCGGCTCTGCATTTTTTGCAGCTTGTCAATCCACACTCATCAGTAGAGGATGAATTGTCTTGTCAAGCCTCCCTTATTGTGACCTTTCTGTCTGGAGCCAAGTTGATTTTACAGCCTTTTTCTAAGTATTTCAGGCTGCAACTTTAAAAGCCCAAATGCCCATATATAGGAGGCCAGCAGCAACAACAACAAAATTGCATGATGGTGATAACAACAGTGCTCATCATCATCATTATTATTATCATCATCATTATTATTATACTTTTATTACACACACACACACACACACACACCTCTCTCTTTCTCTCTCACTGTCTGCAGACATACCTAATATTCCTTCCTGTTTTCTTCACAACAATAGCCCTGTGAGATGGCTGAGGGAGAGTGACTGGTCCAAATGTCACCTAGTTGGCTTTCATGCCTAAGGACTAGAACTCACCCTCTCCTGGTTTCTAAGCCAGCACCTTGATCACTGGGCCAAACCTCATCAATTACTGCAGCTTTCCCAGGACGTTCCATTCCAATTCTTACC
>JANHFT010005746.1:17143-38852 GCA_032467955.1 Pseudoxenodon macrops | reverse complement strand
TCGCCATCTTCTTTTTCGCCTTTTTTGGGTGGAATTTTTCAGGGCTTTTTTCTACTGCGCATGCGCTCGTGCATGAGGCACGCGCCCACGCAGCACAGGAGGCAGCGAACCGGTGGCGAGGTAAGTTAGAACCCACCCCTGATCCTACTTCAAATCAATCTAGGTAAATTTCTGGTATGCTTCCTTTTACTACTAATATAAACTGGTGTCTGAATATAATTCAGTACGGTAGGTTAAGAAATTTAATGGTTCATTTCTTAAAATTATTTTGAATTCTGAGAAAGCATTTGAAAGGCTTGCACTTTTTTGAAAACTCATTTGATTTGTTTAATTTTGATTAATTAAAAGTAGATTAATTAATTGTACTAATTGCCTTCCTTCATATCTTTTTGGAAAGTATTTGCTCTGAAAAATTGCTTCCTAATAAAAATATTATCTGTTCTTGATTAGCTGGTTTGCTCATACATTAATAATATCCTAAACGTGTGTTCACTTTTAGGCCCGCCATGCAACCTATGGCATACGGAAGTGCTTCCTTTTTCTCCTGCAGTGTCAGCTGACTCTGGTCATCATTCAGGTGAGTTATTCTAGACGATTTCACAAAGCAGAAAAGGCATATTGGTAGAATAATGTAGCCTCCCAGGGATCCAATAATAGAAATTATTTATCTGAAGAATCCAGTCTTAAGACTGCTCTAATCCAATCTAATTTGTTATTTCCTTTTTTTTTTTTTTTAATAAATGTTAGGGAAATGAAAGAAATGTAGAGAGTACGTTGGAGGTAATAGATTTTAGCAATTACTTTTTAGAGGGAAAGAAGCACAGCAACAAATGGATGTGCGTGTATCCAGTAAGCAGATATCTTATCTAAATTCCTCATGGTCTCTTTGTGAGTTTTCCTGTAAGTGTTTTACACAGGCATAATTCTGAGTTTTTCAAGCAGAGCTACAGTATGTCACTGTGGGGTATACAGTATGCCACTAATATTTCTCTAAAAATAAGTAAGTTATTTTTCTTTTAAAAATAAATACAAGTTGATTTTGAAACTCTCAGAGATAGTCAGAGATCTTCATTATATATTTCTTCTAGATGTCCTTGATGTTTTGTTGATTCCTCGATTTCCAGCTTTGCATCTGATGATCCCTTTTGCTTTGTTCTATGTAGTTCTTGTCTTGCCTGGCACAACTGCCTCCCATTCTCAGTACCACCGACATATTGTGGCTTTCGTGCTTCTGCTACCCATTGCTAAGGTAAGCTCTCTGTAATAACCCTCCCCTCCATATTTTCAGGGAGTGGTTTCCTTTCCTACGTTAAAAAGGGCAAAGTTAAGATATGGAATGCTGGATTTGATTTTCATGTTCTAGTCACCCTATTAAGGCTACTAGAACAATTTCCATACAGCAGCTATTTTCTAATAAAGGATAATATTTGTAGCTCAGGGTTGAAAGGAGGGGATCCTTGGTGGTCTCTGAGCTTGGTTGTTTTCTTGCAGACATTTCATTACCCAAACTAGGTAACATCATCAGTGCTAGAGGTCTATAATATGTGGGAGTTCTCAGTGGATGACCCAGTGGGCAAATATTGCACATCTTTGCAGAACATAAGTTGATACATTTGAACTGATTTTGTAGATTGCCTCTGTCATTGTAGACCAGGGATGGGCAACCTAAAACCTATATAAGCCCCAGTTTGGTGGTCCTCTGGACAGCACCACTGAAAGGCAAAGGAAAAGTGGTAATCATTGGTTGAATAATTTCCTGCTGATTATGGATTTTTTTTGGGAGGGGGGAAAGCTGTGGCAACTTTTCAGTGAGAGTTACAATATCTTAAACCACAAATCTCTTGAAGCTACTATCCTCCACAGAAGTTGATTATACTATGTTTGTAATGTCACGTTGTTATTGATCTGTTATGGTCCCTGGCTACCGATAATATTTAAAAATAAACTGTGGCTCCTGATCACAAAAACTTTATTTACTTCCAATGTAGAAGTAGATGGAGGGCACCTACAAAGGAGGAGGAGGTGTGAGGGATTACGGTGAAGTGGCAGTTTCCCAGGAAGGAGGGAACACATTCTTAGGAAGGGGGCAAAACAAGTGGCAACAGAGTCCCACGCTGGTTCAAAGACAGAGAGTTCAGATTGCCACTCTCAAGAATCTCCCAGAGGATATCTGCTGGGGTGAGAATAGTAATGGTTTAGCCTGGCAAGATTCTGTCTATTGCTGTGAGCAAATGAAGAACTGGACTTAGCCTGGCATCTCTGTTGTTCTTGGGGGTGAGCCTGACAAGCTGTCCAAACAGCTGCATGTGCTTGTTGCATTCTAATGTCCTAGACTATCTTTCACATTAATTACCTCGTTCTTTTTTCCAGTGTGTCCCTTCTGGGAAAGCCCCCTCATAGTTCCATTATGTCAATGGCTACTGGGAAAAACTTGATCTTCATTCCTAAAAAGGTAAGGCGATGTTTCAATCGGATGTCTTATTTGTTTGGAGTACAAGGAAACTTTACAAAGAGTTAATTTTCTAGCCAGTTGCTTATAAATAATCCCTCCTTCCTTTAAAATAGATGCCTTATTGACCAAGCTCCAGCTTATACAAGAGAATTCTCTTAGATTTCTGGCTGGGACTAAACAAATTTTCTTTCCTCTTTTGCATCAAACAGATCTAAACCCGATTATTTATTAAATGTCTTTGCTGCTGACTCACAAACAATGCAATACTTTTAAACTGTACTATATCACAAAATGTCCATACTACCAAACATCATGAGCTTCTGCCTATGATAATGTGAGGGCACAGCTTGGAACGTAGGGTTTTGGAGACTGCTGGTGATGTTGAACCAAGCATGGAAGGACTGTTTTTGAACATGGTTGGTCTGTGGATGCTGATGGTTTCAAATGTTTTTGTTTTTAACTTCAGAGGAGTTTTATTGCCGTGGTAACGATTTTCTCAGTATGTTTGTTAGAAGTTCACATCTAATCTCTGTGGTTCATTTTCAAGGGCTCTTCTCAGTAACTGAGAAGTAACAGAATCGTCTGGACTCTATACCATTGAGAAAGCCACCTAAAAATCAGCAATGCATTTCCTCCAAATCACTAGGAAATGGCTAATTTTATCCTTCCCAGACCACAGATCATCAGTAGCAACAGCAGTCATGTGGCCCTTATGACAATCCAGTTTATTTTAAGTAGCAACCCAATTGTATAGTGGTGCATCTGGTAATTTGGCTCTTTTGCAATTACAACTCAGCTAGTGCAGGGAGAGTGCTTGAGTCATCTTCCCCATATAACACTGGTCTTCTTGGCAATGTTTGTAGACTCAGCATTACTTCCTCTTCTGCTTCCTGTTGAAGTTCAGCCTCACCATCTGTTCCTGCTTGGCTTGTTTTGGCTACTTGCTGCAAGATTACTGTGCAAACTTCAACTCATCTACCTTCAATGTGAATGTCACAGGCTGCTTCTCCCTCGTGCTGCAAAGGTAGGCTTCAGGGATCTCTTGGAAGTTCCCAAACGTAGCAGCTGGAAGCATTGTGCTGTAGGTATATGCAATGTTTAGCTTGACATCTTTTCATATTTTGTTCCAAGTTGGCCTAGTCTACAATATTTTTTCACAGAGATTAAAAAAAATAGAAGTGTGAAGAGTCATAGAATAGATGCTTTTTCCAGGCTGTGTGGCTAAGCATATGGGCAAAAAAATAAATTCCTAGCTTCTAGATACTGGTTATATTAATTCACCTCTGCTCTTTCTGGATTTCTGAGATCACCTCATATTTAAAACTGTCATTTTCAAGAGGTTATTGATGCCATAATTTACTCTAGAACAGTGATGGTGAACCTATGGCACACGTGCTGAGGGCATGCGAGGCGTTGGGCCATTTTTCGTACCACCAGATGCTTAAGGATGCTTCCCTGAAGCCTCCGGAGGGTTGAAAACGGCCCAACAGGAAAGCCGGAAGTCCATTCCCAAACTTTCGGTTTGCCTGTAGGGCTGTTTTTTGCCTTCAGGATGCTTCCC
This sequence comes from Pseudoxenodon macrops, assembly GCA_032467955.1. Lineage (NCBI taxonomy): Eukaryota > Metazoa > Chordata > Lepidosauria > Squamata > Pseudoxenodontidae > Pseudoxenodon > Pseudoxenodon macrops. Next base: position 34,839 of record JANHFT010005746.1, on the reverse strand, counting down.
TGAAGCCTCCGGAGGGTGAAAAACAGCCCAACAGGAAAACCGGAAGTCCCGTTGGGCCGTTTCTCACTCTCTGGAGGCTCCAGGGAAGGCTCCTGAACCCTCTGGAGGGTGGAGAACGACCCAATGGGCGGGCACGCACGCGCTTGCGCAGTGCAGTGTGTGTGTGGGGTTGTGTGCTGGCATGCACACGCGTGCTAGCTCTGCCATTTTTGGCGCGCAAGAAGAAAAAGGTTAGCCGTCACTGCTCTAGAAGGTACCTTCCTCACATTGCGATTGTTATCATGGTTAATAAAATATATATAGATGTTGTAATTTTGCCAGTGACGCCTTCTTCACTCACTCACTTTCATTTATACACACGTATACATATGGACACATGATTCTTCCAGGAAGTTCTTGGTTACCAATTGCCTTATTATAATGCTATGTCCATAACATGTCCAATTAATCCAATAAAAGAAGGTGTCTAATTTGAATTGCAGAACCCATTATCACCTACAAATTACTCATAAGGCCCCTTCCTGATCCATTCCTTTACAGGAAGCGTGTTTATGCCTTCAACATTGATCCATCCATATATTTTTTTTGTTTCCCCTAGTGGAGCAGAAAGTCCCCCGGATTGGTTTGGAACTTTCTCCAATGTTCTTCTCCTAGCCCAGAAATTTACAGCTGGAATGATTGTCTTACATATTGGTAAGCAGTTTATAGTCCTTCCTTCATATTGTGGTAAGGAATGGTCTTAAGCCTGCATAAGATATGCGGGTTGGGTAGATTTTGGCCTACCTGCTGCAAAGCTGCAAATAAAAAACAAGTTGGTTTTTCTTTGCAGTGTTTATATCAGTCACCCATGTTCATCGTACCAAACCACTGTGGAAGAAAAGCCCCTTCACTAACCTCTGGTGGACTCTGACAGTAGTGGTTGTGTGAGTCTTTTTTCCTAATTTTTAGAAACTGCAACTGAATCTAGTCAGCCTTTTTAAACAAGTTGGCTTTGTTTTTAACCAGTATTCCTTTATCACCTAAGTCCTTCCTTTGATGTATTCTATATATATACACATATCCATAAAATGACTGAAATATAATGCTGTATACATATATTGACTGGGAAACAGCATCATATTTCAGTCATTTTATGGATATGTGTTTCTGGAATGCCCCAATTTTCTGTGTCTCTTTTCAGATTCCTAATTATTTCCTTAGCCTTGGCACTTTTAAGGTATTTCATGGTCTAGACCAGGAATTCTTAATCTTATTGTATCATGGATCACTTTGAACATCTGGTAAAACCTACAGATGTATTCCCAGAAACTACCATATTTTTCAGAGTATAAGACGCACCTCAGTTTTTTTGGGAGGAAAATAAGGGGAAAAAATCTGCCTACCAGGTATTCATCTAGCTGGCGTCCTTAGTCTGGTCAGCTTCAGCACATTATTTTATCCCCTGGTTAGGGCTGAAAAAAAGCTTCTAAAGCAGAGCTGATAAAGAGAAGCAATGAAAAAAGCCTGCAAAGCTGGGAAGATCATTAACACCTTGTTAGGGCTGAAAAAAATGCTTCTTCGGAGGGAGTAGCAATGAAAAAAGCCTGCAAAGATAGCTTCACTTGCTAGGGCCTTGTTAGGGCTGAAAAAAAGCTTCGAAAAAGCTACATTTGGAGTATAAGATGCACCCAAAATTTCAGCCTGTCTTAGGGGGGGAACAGTGCATCTTACACTCTGAAAAATACGGTATATATTTAAGTGCATAACATAAAAGACATAAGATTCTACAACAAAAACAGTCAATATATGCTCAATATATGTATCAAAAATAATTTAAATAATTTTAGGTAGTGAGATTTATTGAAATTCATTCATATCTTTGCAGTCTAGAGGCCTCATATTACTTTGTTGCCTACATTCTTTATTAAATGAAGAAGTAAAATTTAATTAGCGGTCAGGGAATGTGATGTTTTCCCATCCAAATTCACAGACCCTCCTGAATCTATCCTTAGGGTTCTCTAGTGCCTAGGTTAAGAACTCCTGGCCTCTACACCATCATCTTGCAGATTCTTTGTGGGTGTGTCAGGAATGGGCAGCCTGTGGATCTTCAGATACTGTAAAACACAATTCCCAACAACTCCAGCCATCCAATCTGGTGGTGAGGAACAATGGTATCTGCTCTTTGGCAGCATCTTGAGGTTCACAGGTTGCCTCCCCATATGAGGTGGATCCCCCTGACTCTTATTAAAATTCAGCACCGAGGTTTCCTTCCTGCTTCTGTATATTCCACTATGCGTTCTCTTCTGCCAGCAGCCATATTTGAGAGAAAACAGCATCTCCTTTCCATGAATGATGTTGCTCACGGATTGTTTCCGTATGTTACAGGTTGCTGGGCCAGATTATTCAGACCTTCCTGGACTTGAAAATGTGGGTAAATCTTGAGTCTCCTGTGACTTACAAAATGGATAACATTCCCATGGCCTCCTGGCTGCTGGGTTTGCTCTCTCTTGTCCTTGTGGTGATAATCAATGAGACGGTCAAACTCCACGAAATCAGGTGAGAGTAACTCACTAAGTAACCCAGCCTTGCTTAGCATTTCTAGCACTTCAGGTATTTTGTATATGTAAGAAGTCTGGGAATTTGTTAAAGCAGGGAGGGTGGTACCTCCCTCTTCCTTACGTTAGATTCATGAGAAATAGAGAAACAGCATCCCTTTGTTCAAAGAACGAGTGATGTCCAAGAAAGGCCCCCTCCACCCACCCACGTTGACACCTCATGGCTACTGGCTTATGCAGAACCTTCATACAAAATGATAAAAAGCATCCCATCATGCATTTCAGCCTTGGGAGGTAGACCAGATAGGAAACATGACTAGATGAGCTAATACTACTTCGTCGTCAGGTTTCTTTAACAGTATCTTGCAAGTCTGAAAATATTATCTTTCTCCACATCCCCTTTAAGGCCCAAAAAATTAGGGGATGGTCTTTTGTGAACCTCTCGCCCTGTCCACATTCATGCTGAGAGCTAAGTTGCTTTTTTGCCCTGCCTCATAAGGTCATTCCCATATACCATGACATCACCAAATAGACCTATTTATATACACAAAATGAAAGGCATTTGGTGAAGGTTAAAGATGGGTGGCTGTTGCCCACAGTATGCCTAGAGTAGGCCAGAGCATGTGTGTTGCAAACCTGGACTGCAAATGAAGTGTGTCCTGCTAGTTCAAACTAGCACTGCTCTTTTCAGCAATAGCCTTAAAACCTGTATGGTATTCTTGCGTCCCATTTCCCCCTTGCTCTTTGCTTCTCTTGTTAAAAAGAAAAAAACCTCCTATCTTGCTAAAAGAAAAGATCATTATTGTCCTTCTCCTCCCCATCCCTCTTCAAAGGGAGAATAATTTTGTGCTATTTAGCCATAGCCATAGCAATGACAATAGCACTTAAGACTTATATACTGCCTCACAGTGCTTTTACAGCCCTCTCTAAGCGGTTTACAAAGTCAGCACATTGACCCCAACAATCTGGCTCCTCATTTTACTCACCTCGGAAGGATGGAAGGCTGAGTCAACCTTGAGCTCCGTCAGGATGGAACTCCAGGCTGTGGGCAGAGCTTGCCTGCAGTACTGCAGTCTAACCACTGCGCCTCCAGGTGCAGAGTTACTTATTGTACAATGGCAATCTTGTCTCATTGTCAAACTGAAGCCTTTGGAACGTCAGGAATACGTTGGCAAAGATTAGGGGTAAAACAGCTACGAAAGGAAAGAAGCATTAACCCATGGCAAGGAGGGAGGCCCGCAGAGGAGGCCAAGAATTCAAGGCACCCTTTGACAAACATGCAATGTGGAAATATTCTGCAGGTCACCATGATATAACTGGAAATCATTTTCTTTCCAGTTATCAAAGAAGGCTTATTAAAAAGAGATACTCAACTGAGAGCCTCCAAATTGTGCTGTGCATCCAGTGTGTGTATCAGACAGAACTGTTAGTGCACCTATGCTTTTTTTTTTTTTATAAACTAATGGGCTAAGTTGCTGTTCTTCACTGCCGACTTCCTTTACTGAACTTTCCAAACAAGCCTGCGTGGTAGCTAATGTGGTAGCTTTTTCCTAGACCAGTCCTTGTATCACAGGAGATTTACCAAGGGGAAGCTGCTCTTGCAGACAAGCCTATGTTAACTTGAGAAATTTCTGATAACTTTCCAAAGAGCTTAAAAACAGCTGCATCAAATCATGTGAATGTGTATAAAATATGTATTAAAAAAAAACACTTTTGAGGAATGTTTAGGGTAGCTTAGATTGTAGGAACAGCACTACTTCCTGTTTGCTTCATTTCTTTCTTTTCCCCCCTCGTCTTTGTAGGGTTCGGGTGCGTTACCAGAAGAGACAGAAGCTGCAGTTTGAAACTAAGCTGGGCATGAATTCTCCTTTTTAATCCCCCTCAGGTTGGATGTGCCCTAGAGGGCTGCATGTCCCTTTTGTGCCCAGCCTTGTCACTTAGCAGAGAGGGAGAGCAACAGCCTCACACAGGAATCCCTCTATAGTCTGACTGAAAGGTCATCAGGGGTCCAGGCAAAGGGTTGACATTGGGACAATGACACACAGACAGCTGTCCTTGCCATTATTTATTTTAGGACCTCCTCCAGGGATGCTTCTTGGAATCCCTCGGGTTGGCATGGATCTAAGAGCAGGAAATTGTCCGCGATAATATTTTCAGGCTCCACGATTTGAATATTTAATTTGTCACTTATTGACCTCCCTCCTGTTGGTTGATACTGTTCAAGTGTGTCTGGCTTTCTTGTCCTGCTAGGCCCTGCAGGGAAGGCCCAAAGAGGCCCCCCCGCTGCAGTTGCTGTGGCAACGTTTGCCTCTCCTAATACGGTGGTGAGACCGCCTTTCGTAAGAGAGAGGAACAAACCATGGTTGAAATAAAGTATTGGAGAGACTTGGATGCAAGTGACTTGCAGACAGGCTCTCAAATTAAACTCCCCTGGGATGTGACGTCTGTTATCCTTGACTAGCAAGCCAGGCCTTTCATCCACATGGTGAGAGCATTGATGGGGAAAAGTTAGTTTGTGGGTTTCTCAGCGTGGCCAGGTGCCATATTTTCTTAACACCCCATACTAGTTGGCTAGATTGGGGTATGTGTGGTAATGTCTCTCTCACACCCAAGGACTGGGAAGCCACAAGAATCCATGCAATCCTGTAAACATGGAAGTCAAAGTGTCCCACAAAGTCGCCTGAAGCAGAGCTGCGGCCAGAGTTTGTATTTCCTTCTGTGAGAGCACATTTGCAGGCAACTGTCTCCAGGTGCTTTGAATGAGCGAAGGCAGGTGACGCTGGCCGTATCTCTTCCTGCCTCAAGTCCATGGGCTGGATGGCCACTTGTCAGGCCCATCAGAGAGACGCCTTTAGCTGAATGTTGTCCTTGCCTCTACTTCAAAGCATATTTGAGCGGAACGCTCGAGTTAGTGAACTTACGAACACAAAATACCTCATTCCAAAGTCTGTCCCCCAGAAAAGAGATTTTCTGGTGGGAACCTGCATACCCCTATACCTATCTCTTTTCTTAAAGGCCAGTTTAGCTATAAAGAGTAATTTTCTCTAAGCAGAAGGCTAATGCAACTATGTTCTGCTATCACTTTTCTTTTCACTTCTTCAGATTATTCTCCTTAAGGCTATATTATATGTTCCATATTAAGACTGTCCCAGACATAACATGCAGGTGAAACGGTGGGAGATGCTTAAAATAAAAATCTGTTTTGGTCAGATTTTTAAGCTGCAGTGTAACACACCCAACTGCCATAGATATGGGTGAGACAATCCCAATTCATTTCTCACTGTTGTATTTAAAATCACTGATTGATTGTGACTAATCCCACGATCCTCTGAGGCGACATTTTTTCCATAGTGGGCAAAATGGCATTCAGTTTTGCCAGGTAATAATCACAGATTAATGCCTGACAGTGTTGGGACACTTTTCTGAAAAAAAGAGGTTTTTTAGCTGGAAGATTTTTAGAAACTTGATCTATGGTCCTCCACATACAACAAGCAGAGTTTATTGATTTGTGACCTTTAATAGATTTGGTCTGGGAAAGTGATCAGTAACTTATTATTACATTTCTAAATATTTTACTGCCTAGACATTTCCTGTTCAACTTTGCTGCTGTCCACATATAGTTAAGGCCTGTCATTTTCTCAATTTTTTATTATCTGGATTTCTAAGAATAATGAGGTTTGGAATATGTATTCTGGTTTAAACAACCATTTTATTAACAAACTACAATGTTGTCCAAAATCTGAATCCTTTTTGAGGTTGAGAAACCTCCTCAATCCCAGGTTAAAATGTCAGGATGTGGAGAAAGGGAGGGGTTCCTTTGCTGAAGGAATTGTTGGTTTTTTAAACCAACAGGTTTAAAAAACCCTTTTAGGCCATTTTAATATATAACAGTGGATGAAAACCAAGTCTCCTAGAGAAGGTGCTTCCTGTAATTATTTTTCTCTCTCTGAAAGCTGAAAATGACTTTTTCCCCTCCCTCTTTCCTACTCTCGTCTCTCCTTAGTGGTACTCAATTAGAATTAAACCATGACTGAAAAGCCTTTTTTCATGGCAGTCTCCTGAAGAACTTGCTGCCTTTAGTCAGACAGGGCTTCAGACAAGTGTGGGGCATCGCCTTAGGAATGAATTTCACTTAACAGTTTGTTTTTAAATGGTGTACATTTTATATTTAAGATTTTTGGGATGGATGTAAAAATAGATTTGTATTAAAACTTGTAAATTGTATAAAGGAACCAAGAGCACCTGATATGAATGGCAATAAATGATTGTCTTTGATACACTAATGGTTTGGGTTTTATTTTGCAAATTGTCTTCTTTGGAGAACAAACTGGATAGACTTCATTGTAAGTCACACCACTTGCTTATCAGAGCACAGTTCTGGAGATTGACAGCATATATGGCTGAAGAACATATATTGCTCTCAGGAGGGGACAATACAAAGATTTTATATTGTGGAGAAAGCAGTTTTACGAGGCTTGGTATTTACCTTAATAACCTCTTCAGGTATGCTCCTTAATATAACACACCTGCAAAGTATGTTGCAGATGAAGAGATTGAAAGAAATGAATGCGTCTTAATTAGTCCCCAGATAAAGTAAGACAAGAACCAGAGACTCAGTGATTGTTACAGAATACATGCTAACCTAAGAATAAATTCCATTGGATTTCAGGGAACATATTTTCAACTAGATACCTATATGTTTCTAAGGTTGATTCTTTGGAGGGATTGACTTATTTCTGATGTGGTTAAGTGACAACTGGCTAGGTTTGTCTTCCCACCAACAACCTTTTAAATCAAAATAACATTATTAATGAGACCTGGAGTGAAAAGACCCTCACAAAGTGGCTAATAGAACAAGTTGCCTTTATTAGCGGTGGACTGTGAGGTCTGATGTGGTGTGCCAGCCTTTCACCACGTATAGAAAGGTGCATGAATTCCTTTAAAATGATAAAGCCTTAGTAAGACCACACTTAGAATATTGCATCTAGTTTTGGTGGCCATATTATATAAAAGATACAGAGACTCTGGAAAGGATGCAGAAAAGAGCAACAAAGATGGTTAGGGGACTGAAGGCTAAAACATATGAAGAACAATTGCAGGAGATGGATTTAGGGGTGACAAGAACAGTGTTCCAATATCTGAGAGGCTCCAACAAAGAAGAGGGAGTCGAACTATTTACCAAAGCACCAGAAAGCAAGATAAGAAGCAATGGGTGGAAACTAACCAAGGAGAGAAGCAATCTAGAACTAAGGAGAAATTTCCTAACAGTGAGAACAATTAATCAGTGAAACAGCTTGCCTTCAGAAGTTGTAGGTGCTCAGTCACTTGGAGGCTTTTAAGAAGAGACTGAATAGCCATTTGTTTGAAATGGGGTCTCCTGCTTGAGCAGGGAGTTGGACTAGACCTCCAATGTACCTTCCAAGTCTGTTATTCTGTTAACATGCTGAGTAAGAAGGGCCTATTTCTTCTCTCTGGCAGCTCCTTTTAAAATGTTTTACACACTGAGACCTGATAATTTGTATATTTGTACAAATTACCTGAATTGTAAAGTCAGCACTCATGGTTTATAGCTCTATCTGCTTAATCTAATAATATATTCACACAGTCAATTCATCTGAAAGCAAAAAAGGAGAGCCAATTAGCCAGGCAAGGCCATCAAAAGGGAAAATTATTTCCACTATTTAATACCATCAAATTGTAAGGTGTGTTAGTGGAAAACAATAAGCCATGATTAACATTTAACAAGATTTAAAACTTTTCAAAACTGTCAGATGTTCTCATGAAGTAATTTCCCCATTATTTCCTACTACAAGGCTGGTTAGACTCAGCTGCATCCATACATAATTTACACAGCATACAATATATTTAAAATAAACTACTAGTTCTTTAAAAAATAAGTATTCTTTGAAAGAGAAAATAAAAACCAAACAGATTGGATTCTCTCAGCCATAAGGAGAAAAAATAGCATTTTACTGCCTCCTAGTGGCTCAGACAGTAATGTGGTTCCACCCAGAAAATACAACAGATCTTTGATTAGTAAATATATAACAAACCCACATTTTAAAAATATATACATATCTTTAATTTTTTTTACAGCTTTATCAACAGTGGGGGGGAAATGAGCTCTGCCAGTCAGTAAAGTGTGAAATGTATAATCTATTTAGAAAAAAAGTTTTATAGGGATCCTTTTTGAAAAGTGCCACTCGTTGCAGCTATTATTCTTACAGCCCTCGTCATCAACCAAAGGCTGACTAATCCACTTGACACTGGATAAAAAGAGTCAAACATGAAGAGAAACTAGACCTACGGCAAAGAGCTGCTAAAAGGCCCCTTTGTCTTGCCAGTCCTATTTACTATTTTCCTTCCCTCCTTTTATTTCTAAGAAATCAGCACTTGCCTTTCATGATTCCATCGCAGAGAAAAGAAAGAATTGTGCTTTCTGGGTTCCATCAGCAGAGGGCATCCTAGCAATGAAGGGAGCCCTTGCCCTCCTGGTAAACCCTTTAAGACAGCAAGAACCTTCAAAAAAGGGGAAGGGCACGGTCATAGTTTCAGGCATAATTACAAAAAAAATCTTGGCTATAGTCTGTCTGTAGCTTATAAACAGAATTTGTGTGCAACTTCTCCCTTCTCTCACTTCAAAGAAGATCATCTTTTCCTGAAGTGCAATAGGATAACATAGCCATAGTTTGGCTCTTGTCTTCTAGATTCTTGTCCATGGGTTTAATAATAAGCTTGTAGGCACTCTTTGAGCTGGGGGGGGGGAAAGGACTAAGAGGGGGGCAGCTTTGCAAGCGTTTGGAGCCCAAATTCTGCCATTTTTCATTTCCCTAAAAAAGGCAACTGCTCTAATTAGCTGTCAAAAGGGTTTTGTTCCCTGCAGAGAAGAACGCTGCAAGTGAAAAAAGTCACTTAATATGGCTATAACAGAAACTCAGTAGACATGTTAGCATATTTTTATAATCATTATCACTAGGGCAGCGGCCTCCAACCTTTTGGGCACCAGGGACCGATTCCATGGAGAAAGGTTTTTCCGTGGACCTGAGAAGGCTTGGTTTTGCATGCTGCCTACATCCCGCTGAAGGAGCTTCGCTTGTTTGCGCGGACCAGTTGCTGGCATGCTGTGGTCCGGTGCCGGGTCACGGACTGGGGGTTGGGGAGCCCCTGCACTAGGAGGTTTGCTAAACTAGTTGACATTTCTCCCACAACATCTACTGAAAGGGGGGAAAATGGAAGACAAAGCTTTGCTCTGCTGGTCTTCCGGTCCCATGCATTGCATAAGTCCAAAGGATTTGGGAGAGGTCAGGTAAGCTTTCAGTTCTTCCCAAAACCTTGCTTTGAAATGTGTGCAAGTTTTTTTTGTGAGCCACAGGCTATGGCACGTACTTTTTGAACAGGAAGGAGATTTAAGCCCACTGGTTACATAGTGTGTTTTCTGTATTGATATGCTGAAAAGGCCTCAGGGATTTGCCTTGTTCTGCAAGCTGCCAATAACTAACCAGTGGACCACTATAACTGAAAAAATTGACACAATACTTCTACTATTGAAATGACAAAACCCAGGAACAAAGGAGGAGGTCGTCTGGAGAAGAAATGTAGGTCTATGTGACAGGAGGAGACCTTTTGAGGAGAAGCTCACAGTGACACTGATCATCTTATTCCACAATTAGCCTGAGTAGAGATACTTCTGCCTCTTTGTAACTGCAGGGTGGTGTGCACCATCAGTTCATAAGGCAGCACAGTTGCTCTGGTGTATAGGTAGAAACCAAGTCAATCTGCACTGGAGTGCTTGCTTCATCTTGTGTCAAAGCGCTAGGAAGCACCAGAGCATAAGTAGCTGTTTGGGGTGGTTTCCAGCTGGAAGTGAAAATCCGGCAGCCTCTATCCAGCAAAACATGATGAGTAAGCAAGATGCTAAAGTGCAGGGAGGAGAAACTAGAAGTACTTGTGAGACACACCTCAGAGGTTGTCCATCTGTTATATATGTTAGGTTAGAAGCGTGAACCTATAATAATGCATGGCGAGAAGCTGGTGCTCAGTCCAACATGGCATCCAGCTGCTCAGCTAGGTCATTGAACATGTTGCTGATGTCTTCAAGAATGTTCTTGGCTGAGTGTGTTGTCCCATAGCAGCTGCACACAAAAAGAAGAGAAATACCAAATGAATGCAGGGTTTGAGCAAAAATTTGACAGGTCAGAAGGATCTCCCCCTTTTGTGAGAACTGAAGATAATTTCATTCACACGCTTGATACAATTGCTTATCTTATGGGAATGTCTTCCCCAAAACGGACTGCTTTCATACTCATGACAGATTATATTTTATAACTGTTTCAGTCTTTAAGATACTGCTATTAAATTTCTGTACATTTTTCAGATTAACAGCACCTAGACCAACTCTTCCATCAGAGAGAGAGAGAATAGAGATGAATCTGATCTTAGAAAGAAGCTGCCAATTATTATTTAATTTAGTGGGGTTGGAGTTTTATTCTCCTAGGATTTTCTATCTTGTCCAGGATTTTGATAATATGTACCCCAACACACAGGAGCAACATGTGTTTGTCTGAAAGAATAAAATAAAATAAAGATGCAGGGCTGAATATGTTGAATGTTTTTACCTTAAGTCACATCTTTGAATATATTACTAAGAAATGTCTACGTACGGAAAAAAATTAATGTGTTAAAAATGGCAACAATTATTTTGAAGTACAAAGCTCATGTACTTGAGTACTGTATATTTGCAGCTTACCCTTTCCCCCAGATAGCTCACAAGACAGTTTATGAAATAAAATTGAAAAATTACAAAAACAATTAAAACTATAAGAAGCAGTAAAAGTAATGGGTACTTTTAAGCATTTACATTAGTAAAAGGTCTGGCTTCAGCTCAATATCTCCTTAGCAGTGGTGGGTTTCACTTACGGTATATTTCCTACTGGTTCGGGAACGGGAGTGCATGCATGCGCAGAAGCTTCTGCGTATGCGCAGAGTGTTCTTGATGACGTCCAGCTGCCACTGCTACTGGTTCACCCGATCCGGGCTGAACCGGTAGGAACCCACCCCTGCTCCTTAGGCATATACGGGTAAGGCAAGTTGCATCTCTCTCTGTCTCTCTCCCTCTGTCTCTCTCTCTCTCTCTCTCTTTCTCACACACACAAAGTTTTATCTTTTCAAATGATGGGTAGTCTTGGTGGTTAGATATGGCTAAAAACCCAAATCTTGACAAAGTAAAGAAAAGGCTGGTTTGTTTTCCCACTGTTCCAGAGTGGTAGTTCTTCCTGTAATACAAGCTACATTTCCCTTTTTAAAACAGATACAGGAATTGCCTCCAAAACTCTGCTTTCTCTGGAAATAGATAATGAAGATTTATCATTAATAAAAGGCCATTTATTAGCTGCATCTCTTACATAGAAGGACTACACCATTTTTCTAGGTCTGTCTTGCTGATCTATGCATTTAAACTCCGAAGATGACTATGGCAATATACTTTATAATAAGACTGTCTAAAGATGACTTGGAAATTCTGTCAATACAGATTAATGCTATCCGTCAATAACAGAGGCTGGGCAAAGAGGAACATAACCCGCTGACTTTTTGGCAACAACTTCCAAACTCGGTAGAAGAGATTCTCTCTCTCTTGCGCCCATATATACCCAGCTATTGCATAGGTTTTGCTTGCCTTGAAGTCTGAGCAAGAATAGGCAAGGGGCTATCGCAATGACAACAGGGTGCAAAAACATGTGACTTTGAAGAAGTGATCCACATAGCTTGTTCTTTTTGAGAAGGCTCAGTGGCCCTTTTACGTTGTTACGTGGTAGCAGTGGGAGAAGAGAAATTTGGCGGAAACACCATATCTTGGGAGAAATGGGAGAGCTATTACGGACCAAATGTGTGTGTAATTTTGCACAAGCCTACAGCTGAACTTCAGGGGGGGAAAATGAACACACTTGATCCTAGTGAATCAGAGCATGATATCTGCTCCTAAGTGCTCTTTGTAACAAATTGGAGCCTCTGCATCCTGCATCTTACCCCAATGCCATTCGAAGATGCCTCGTTCAAAGCCTTCTACTCACCTGTCTGCTTCCTCTACAATGATCTCCTTTTCGGCAGCCTCAAGGGTGGATGCCAAAGATGAACTGGTTTGTTCCAGGCGCTGCTGAGCCTGTGTTACATCTGGACCCATGCTTGGAGGCCTTGGTGGAAGGGGCACCCCAAAAGTGAAAGCAGGCTTATTGCTGAGACCCGGTTTAATGGGATAGGGACTGGATACTTCCGATGCCGTCTCAGAGGTTGCTCTGGAGGGACCTGCGTGGTGAGAGTTTGGCAAGACTTGCTGATAGATGGTTTTGGGTCCCGAAAATACCAGCTTGGTAGAAGCGATGGATGTTGGCATGGCTGTCATGTCTGAAATGGGGGAAAAAAAGCTAGTGTTTAGTGTCCTATCTGATGCAGAAGAGTCTGCAGAGTGTCCCATGGAGTTCGGGCAATAAGGTGCAGCAATGACAGGTGACCGTATTCTCACAGAAAGAGCAAAGAGTAGCTGGTTCCCAGCTACTCTTTGATTCTTCCATTTGAGGGTCATCCTCTCTAGACCAGGTGTAGCTTCTATAAAGAAGTGGGCCAGGCTAGGACAAAAACTATCTAAACTAAATTTAATGTTATATACAGTTAAATTAATCACATATAATTAAGTAAAGTTAATAGTGTTTATCAATAATCATTTCCCCACCAGAGAAGAACAACTAAGATGATCAAAGGCCTGGAGACCAAAACAACGGTTGCAGGATTTGGGGTTGGCTAGTCTAGAGAAAAGAAGAATGAGGGATGACATGATAGCAGTATTCCAATATTTGAGAGGCTGCCACAAAGAGGAAGGGGGTCAAATTATTCTCCAAAGCACCAGAGGGCAGGACAATAAACAATGGCTGGAAACTAATCAAAGAGAGAAGCAACCTGGAATTAAGGAGAAACTTCCTAACAGTGAGGACAATTAACCAGTGGAACATCTTATCATCGGAAATCGTGAGCACGCCATCACCGGAGGTTTTTAAGAAGAGACTGGACAGTCACTCATCTGAAATGGTATAGTTCTCCTGCTTAAGCAGGGGCCTGGATTAAGAAGACCTCCATGGTCCCAGCTCTATTCTATTTTATTAAAAAACATACTTTTATATGTTGTAACTGACTTCCTCAGATGCATACAATGGTTAGGCTGATGGAGGATTGAAATTGGATTGCAGGGAAGAAAAAAGGAGAGAAGACAGAGAGTTTCATCTGTAAGCTGCCCTCTGTGCAACCAGATGCCTTTTACTGATAAAATGTGTCAGTAATTTTATCGTCAGATGTAGGATGTGGCAGATAGCAGGATGCCAGCACAAGGAAGGATGACAGGGGAAATGCCAATATAGTGGGGAAGGGATCAGCTTTTTATTTTATTTAGGCAAAGAAGAGTTGCATGTCACTGGAAAAGGTTTTCTGGAGAAACATCTACAGCAGAATTTTCCAACTTTGTCAAGTTCAAGATGTCAGGATATTTAGGGAGTTAAAGTTTACATATCTTAAAAGCTGCCGCTACTGTACAACAAGAGCCGTAGTGGCACAGTGGTTAGAGTGCAGTACTGCAGGCTACTTCTGATCTCCAGCGGTTTGGCAGTTCAAGTCCCACCGGCTCAAGGTTGGCTCAGCCTTTCATCCTTCCGAGGTCAGTAAAATGAGGACTCAGATTGTTGGGGACAGTATGCTGATTCTATAAACAGCTTAGAGAGGGTTGTAAAAGTACTATGAAGCTATATATAAGTTTAAGTGCTATTGCTATGGCCAAACTTTAGGTCTGGGTGAATGCATTTCTTGGCATGAGTTCAAGAGTCTTCTGAAACAACTTAGATATTAAGGCAGATTCCATTTTTCTAGTTTGCTTGGTTTGGGCTCAATGCATCCTGAATCTGAATCCAGCTACTGTGCTTATTTTAATCATGGTTAAGGCCCACTGTGATTTAACATGGTGCGTGAGCCAAACCACTATGCTTTGTGCTATGGGTGTCAAAATCACTTGGGAGTAGAGTTCTAAATCGAAACATAACAAACCAGGGAAAGGCAATACTATACAAGTATTATATTGCTTTTTCACTCTAAATACCATTCTACCAATAAAGTTTTATTACATAATAAATGTAAATGCACAACACTATGAAAGATGGATAAGTAAACAGTATTTAACAAATCCTGTAGCTTGGATTTGGATTATTTTGATTGCCATATTTATGTATGCTGCAATGATAGTAATGCTTTGCCTACACACTCATTTTGTTCTTGGTGAAACTTTGATAAAGTTTTCAGAGTTCATTTTATAATTCTATTGTATGGGTCTAGAATATATATTTCTGTTCCAGTATTCTGAAATTAACTGCTTCTCTAAAGTATATCATTTTGTTGTTAGTGAACCAATAGGCAGAACTTTGCCTATAACATAACACAACACTTAGAATTTAGAATTTGGAAGCTGTATTTAGCAAGACCCAGCAGATTACCACTTTAGTAGGAAAGAAACTGAGTTATAACTGAATTAATTAGTTTTCATTTCCTTTTTATTTCAGAATCGAAATGAAACCATAGAATTCATAACTCTCAAACCTCTGCATTATTTTAACTAATACTAAAGTCATAGTAAGTATGGCATCATTGATATTTTAGCCTTATTCAGCTACAAACCAGTAGCAAGGAGTGAAAGAAAAAGATGTGTGAAGTCATAATTTACTTACCTACTAGCTGAGTTTATTTAGAACAGAACAGAACAGAATAGAATAACAGATTGGAAGGGACCTTGGAGGTCTTCTAGTTCAACCCTCTGCTTAGGCAGGAAACCCTATACCACTTCAGATAAATGGTCATCTAACATCTTCTTAAAAACTTCCAGAGTTGGAGCATTCACAACTTCAGGAGGCAAGTTGTTCCACTGATTAATTGTTCTGTCAGTAAATTTTCCTTAGTTCTAAGTTGCTTCTCTCCTTGGTTAATTTCCATCCATTGCTTCTTGTCCTACCCTCAGGTGCTTTGGAGAATAGCAACCTTTTGCCCATAGAGATGTGTGTCAATATTTTTGGGAGAGTCCTGCTGATGTGCATCCAACAATGGATACTGCAGTGAGCCTTGATTATTTGTTTTGGGTCCTGTGTTTTGATCTCACATTGCAGTCGCTAAAAACTTCCAAAGCACAGGAGAAAAGAAAAACCCTGTCATCTTCACCTTTGTGACATAACCTTATCCCATTTTAGACTCTATACATAATAGCCTTATGGGGTTGCTAAATATAGATACATAAATAAATACATAATTTGTGCCTTTGACTCAGTGTTGATTCCTGGTGACTGCCTGGACAAGTCCCTGGGTTTTCTTGGCAAGGTTTTTCAGAAGTGGTTTGTCATTGCCTCCTTTCTAGGGCTGAAAGAAAGGACAGGCCCAAAGTCTCCAAGTTGGCTTTATGCCTAAGGCAGGACTAGAACTGTAGAGTCTCCAAGTTTCTAGCCTGGTACATTAATCATTAAACCAAATGGACACAGCTATAGATATAGATATAGGGATTTAATACATGAACAAGACCTAATCGGAGTGGAGCAGGATCGCTTTCTAAATGTGATACCATACCACTTCATTATGAAAAAGTAATATCTATTTCAAATCAATATCATAAATATCTGCCCTTCCATAATTGCCAAGCTTGTGATCTGCTGCTTATAAAATATTTTTAAAAGGATAAAAAGAAGGAAGAAATACTGTGTGGAGCAGGACTGCTCCCAGCATGGTCATTCTATTCCCGATTTTAACGCCTTGTTTGTTGCCACCTTCATTGTTTATCGCTTATATTTATTACATTGTGAACAACTATTTGGAAGCCCAATGACATGACATGAAATGAAAAATAATTAAATTAAATTACATTATTTTGGTTATTAACCAGCCTTACATAACATAAAATAACATGGAAATATGATGAAAAGGTAAAATCAGCTCAACCAGCAAAGCTATACTTCTCTTGGTATAAATCATTATTAAATAAACTTCAGTGAACAAACCAACATAAATTTCAGTGAACAGACTAACATAAATTGTAACAAGAAACAGATGACGATGAGAATGATTGTTAAATTTGGTTTACTACATCAAATCAAACTGTTCTTAGTGAGGCCCTGTTGAACCTTACTAGCATTATATGGTGACATTATAGGAGAGTGCATCACTTCTTGTCAGATAAAAGATAGTGGAGATTAAAAACTGTCAGTACCATCAGAGTGTTGAATTAGTAAGAATGTTAATGTCATAGATCCTGAGCCTGTCATTTTAATGGCTGCTGCAATGACTGAAGTGTTCACTGTAAGCAGTTTTCCAAATCCTTTTTCCAGGACTCAAGTTTGCAAGGCATTCAAGCATCAAAGCTCTTTGGAATTTTGGTAGAGTAATCAGATTAGGACACTTGGCAGATTTATGAATGATAACCTGATTATCAGGAAAACTTTAGGTGGAATTAAACTACAATCAATTTGATGTTCCGTCTCATATATTCATTGTCTCAGGATCTTCCTGCAGGGGTTATTCCTCATAGGTCTCCTTGATTTTTAGGACTTAGATTTTAGCTGCAGGTTATAGCAGAATTATTCACAAAATAATTACCTGTTTAACTGAATAATTGTCTTATGCTTGATACTTAATAAAAAAAACTGTTGAAATTTGGCAATATGCATCAATTAAGAACTAAATGAGGCACCAACACAAATCTTTAATTGATATGTAGCCTTAATTTTTCCCAGTGCGCATTTCCATTTAAGAATGCCATATGGTGAGGATTATAAGAAACAAGGTTATCTAAAGAGAACACGATGAATAATGGATTCTACAGTCAATAATTCTTGGACAGGTTTTCAATTTTTGGAACTTGTCCAACAATCAAACTTGTCAGTGGAAACTATCCTCTTACATAGGAGAAATAATGTTTTTATATATTTAAATTAGTGACAATTCCCTCTCTATGATTAATTGGATTCTCTGAGATGTCACAATCTGGAATTTTGTCTATGGTCATTCAATCAAAATGAAGAAGACATACATACATGCATACATACATACATACATACATACATACATACATACATACATACATACATACATACATACATA
>JANHFT010005746.1:0-17043 GCA_032467955.1 Pseudoxenodon macrops | reverse complement strand
GAGAAGCAACCTGGAATTAAGGAGAAACTTCCTAACAGTGAGGACAATTAACCAGTGGAACAGCTTGCCTCCAGAAACTTTGGGTGCTTCATCACTGGAGGTTTTTAAGAAGAGACTGGACAGTTGTCTGAAATTATATAGGGTCTCCTGCTTGAGCAGAGGGCTGGAACTAGAAGACCTCCAAGAACCCTTCCAGCTCTATTCTATTCTTCTTATAATATTAAACATTTTAGTAGTAATCTTGGCTCCAGTAGCTCTGGAAGTTATTGCCAACTTTTACAATCCTACAACCTACCTGTTACCGTGGCTGGTATTCTTAGCTGGGCTGATCCGCCATGCCTCTCGCTGTGCGGTGGCCCTGGATTGGCCGGTTTCAAAGAGACAGGAAGCTTGCTAATCCCCTTCTCCAAGGACAGGATGCTTTTCTCTATCTCAACTATTTGGAATGCCATGTGGTCATCCTCCAATGGGCCTGTGGTGGGGAGCGGTTCCATCATGTGCAGCGAAGGCCCACTGATGCTTACTGTCTGGGCCTGGGCATACTGTGGGGCGGTGGCCATGCCTGGGCTTGGAGTGGCCATGATGCCAAATGCCTTCAGTACATTTTGGAGAGGTTCCCTCTCTTTGCACCGGGGCCGCCTCTTGACCGTGTCGGATTCTGTGAGATTGAATTCCAACCCTGGGGCTTCTTTTTCTGAATCCCCTTGTGACTCTTTCCCACTGGGCTGAGCAAGAGCAGAGTCTGACTCCGGAGCTGAGGCATCGTTTTTCAGCTGCCCCAAAGGCTTTGGTCGCTGTTTGATGGTTAGGTTGCCTTCTTCTGCAAAGGGGATGCACTCACTGGAGCTGTTTTGAGAAGAACAAGGGGATTTGGCACAGTCATCCTTCTCAGCTGGGCCATCTTCCTCAGTGTCTGATCGGATATCTTCATGGTTATGCTGCAAAGCCTCTGTCATGGTAACTGCTGATTCACTGAATGTTCGTCTCCTGGGAGTGTTGCCTTCCAAGACTTGGCTTCTACCGTTCAGGGTATTGGTGTTACGGAGGCCTCCGTGAACTGGATTGTGTAGGCCACCTTTCTTGGTACCTTCCTGACCGCAACTGGGTATCTGGGATGACTGAAGAGGCTGGGCTGGGCTCCCATCATAGATTGACCTGTCAAGCTTAGCAGCTGTGTTTTTCTCCAAGCAAGCTCTGTCATTAGTATTATCTCCTTCGTCCTTGGACAGCGAGGATCCATTCTGTGTCTGTTGGCCTTGTTCAAACTCTGCATCAACTGCTAAAGGGCTGGAGACCGAACTGAGGCGCTTAGGAGGAGGAGGTGGAGGGCCTTTCTTCCGGGCACGGATAGCAAAAGACTGACTGCGTAAGACTTTCGCTTCTGAAGGTGGTTGTGTCCGTGCAACCTGACTGCGCCCGGGTCGCCTGGTTAGGGTAGCGTAAGAGCCCACTGAGCTAATGGCTGGCTCTTCCTCATCAGGTTCCCCATCCGACAACGCATAGCGGTTCAAGCTTTGTGAGCGTTTCTTGTGCTTAAAGCCCTCGCCGTTTTGCTGCTCAGGCTTAGGCTTTGGGGGCACCTGAGGTGGCTCTGTAGGGCCGCAGTGGGAATGAAGATAGGAGAAAGCTTTCTGGGCAGTTGATTGGAGAGCGGTCCTCTGGACTGACAAGTGGGTAGATGCCTTGGCCTGCTCAGGCATGGAAGGTGGAGGAGCTGACTGGGCCTTCAGTGACACGTGGGGATACATGAAGACATACGGGGCTGTTCCCTTGCTGGCAGCATGGGGCAATGTGCAGGGGGAGGGGACTGGTAGGGGGCTTGATGGCTCTGGTGAAGCACTTGGTCTGTGGTAGTGATCCATCCCCTCTGGCAGATTTCTCTCCCTTAAGGGACTTCCCACACAACTGCTAGAATAGCCATTGACTCCATCTGGTCCATTGAGTAATGGAATGAATTTCCCATAGTGGTCTGGGTTGGGCCGACCCTGGGTACTGGCAGAGTTCTCCGCAGGATGGACCTGGGTGAAAGATTGCCCTCCACTGCTCCCGCTGCTCCCTTCGCCACTACCCAAACTCTCCTGAGAATGGCTAGAGGACGTGCTTTGGGACAGCATGTTCTCCTGGGAATGTCCTGATCCTCTAGATCGTGCACCAATGCTCTCTTGGCTCCGTGACATGCCTTGGGTACTCTTGATGGTCAGTGTCTCTTGGCAGCTGTTGGACATGGCTGTCTGCAGCTCGTGGCTCAGCTCACTGTCCTGAAAAGTGGTCATTTTGGGGGTGAGAGGAGAATGGCACTCCCCATTCTCCACAGTCTCAATGGTGACTATTTCCAAAGTACCGGGGATCTTGCGCCTAAGAGTGTTGACTTCAGCTTGGCTCTGACTCTTACAAAGATCTGTCAACCTCTTGACAGCCAACATGATCTTCTTTTGGTGGCCTGCATGTCACACAAGAAAAACAAGCTCAGCAATTGTATAGGAGCCAACAGACCTTTTGACTTGGAAAGAATTCTAAATATAGGCTAAACTATTAAGATTTATCCCTGTATTCGCAAATTTGTTAGCTTATGAGGATGAAAATAAATAAACAGTAAGTTTGGGTCACAGAGATAAAGGTTTCTAGATTGGCCTATGCAGGGACTATGATAAATATTAGGTCAGCATTTCATTAACATAGCAAACTTAAAGCATCAGCAAGCCTTCACAATTGGCAGTTCAATATGCTGCTTTTAATGTTCATATCAAGTAGGTACAAAAAAAACATCCACTACTCCCTAACTATTTGCCTATAATTCAAAGATGAAATTGAATTTATATGCCATTTCCTTTTGCACTATCTTTTTCATTATAGATATACTTGACAAATAGTTATTTTAAAGGAACTTTCAGGCACAGAGATTGCATGTTAGCTACATTACCCTTTAGCAGCTGTAACAGCAACTCTATCAAGTGAAGCCAAATTCTTTGTTCCTGCATTGTAAGCCATCTGCTATCAGGGTTTAATTTTAAATATCTTTGGGTTTTTTTCTTACAAGTATAATTAGCTAGACGTTTGTCATATAGGATCTTTTATATTGTTTCCTGATTGCTTATTTGTACCCTATGAGTATCATTACTTGTTGCACCTTATCATTCTTGACAAATGCATCTTGTCTTTTTATGTACACTGAGAGCACATGCACCAAAGACAATTTTTTTTCAGTACAGTATTCCCTTCGAAATCGAATTCTCATTGTCTGCCATTTGTAGTTCCACTTCTAGTACTTTTTCTGTTTTGTAAGATTAAATTTTCTTTCGTATCTCTCATTCTTTTACTAACTTCTTTTAGATATAGCCTAACCATACAGGCACACCTAAGTACTAACATTATTGATCCTGTCATCTTCTAGTACTCAAACCTGCTGAAAAACTATTGCCTCATCATAAGGAACAGCCATCTTGAGCACACGTGATGATCTCCCATCCTCTCCGTATCCAGAGAGATTTCAAGGAATGTCTAACTCATCAGTTCCTTGATGCTTGCCACAGTTGTCAGCTGTGCTTTCACTGAGACATCTTCGGTTTGCCATACCTTCCCTGGAAACCACTGAATCAATTAAACATGATTCCCTCCTTGCCTTACATCGTAATCCTAGCTATCTGCCACTATGATCCAGTCAACTGAACTGTGTTAGGTGAACAGGATCAAAGAGACAGAAAGAAGAAGGAAAAGGAGGGACATATACTCACAGAACACCCATTTTAAAAAATCAAAATCTATTCGGTCTCACAACATGAAGATCTCTCTCCATTCTTTTCATGTTCCCTTCCAACTCATAAAGTAGCCAAACATTATTTTTGCATAGCCACAGCAAAATAATAGAGATTAAAACAATTGTTTATGTGAATCAATGCCAATGTACTTCATTAGGTCAATCAAATTTAGGGGCTGACACAGAGAAGAGGGGGAGAGGTCAAGCTATTGTCCAAAGCACCTCAAGGCCAGACAAGGAATAATAGATGGAAACTGAACAAGGAGAGATTCAACCTGAAAATAAGGAGGAATTTTCTGTCAATGATCAGACAATCAACCAATGGAACAGTTTGCTTTCAGAAGTTGTGGAAGCTTCATCACTGGAAGATTTCAAGAAAAGACTGGACTGCCATCTGTCAGAAATAGTGTAGGGTCTCCTGCTTGGGTGGGGTTTGGACTAGATGATCTACAAGGTCCCTTCCAACTCTGTTAATCTATCTATTTAAAATTATTCAGTTCCTACCCAACCTTTCAAAATGGACCCTTTGCACTTTTATTTCTTTGGTTTTCATTATATTTTACTGGAAAGACTTCCAAGTCCAAATTCAATTCAAAAAAACAAAAAATCATAAAAACAGAAAGCAAGGGGTTAGATCATTTAGAAATGAGGTAATACTTGAAAAGCAGAGAGATAGTATGCATGTATTATATTTCTATTCTCAGCTATCGTTTTTGCTCTTGCCTCTGAGGTCTTCTTTCTGTAGAAAAAATGCTGTATCCTTTTATTGGGAGGTTCCCTTGATTTTCTTACAGGAAATACTCCCTTTGGATTGTTGATTACTAATTGTTGTAAATGTCTCCATTAAATAATCAGGTCTTTTTTTCCTTCAGTGCACATCTGCTTTAGAACATGTTCTGTCTACTTGGGACTAGCTTTTACCTTCTGATTGGATAATCTTGACTCCCAGAATACAATATTACTCTGTCAAAGACCTTGGAGTACTCATCTCAAATGATCTAAGTCCCAGAGTTCACTGTAACAGTATTGCCAAAAAAACATTGTTAACCTAATCTTGCATAGCTTCTTCTCCAGTAATATTGGATTGCTAACTAAGGCATACAAAACTTTTGCTAGGCCAATTCTTGAATATAGCTTGTCTGTCTGGAACCTGTACCACATATCAGACATTAACACAATCGAACAAGTTCAGAGATATTTCACAAGAAGAGTCCTCCACTCCTCTGCTTGAAAAAAATACTTTGCTGTCTTCAGACCGACTCTGTGGTTTCATCCCCAAACCTCTATAACGGGGGTCGGCAACCTGTGGCTCCAGAGCCACATGCTAATGCCCTGGCTTAGGAAATAAAAGAAATAAAATTTGTTGAAAGAGGAAAAATAAATAAATAAATAAAAATAAAAAGTGCTGGGATTAAAACAGAATTTTGGATTGCCCCATTACTTACTTCCCTCCATGTGAATGTAGTTCCGTTGAAGACTACATGTTGAGTACAGTTTGTCAGCCAGTTAAAAATCCATCTGATAGAGATGCTATCTATCCCACATTTTTCTAGCTTATCAAGAAGTCGTTTGTGGTCTACTTTGTCAAATGCCTTATGAAATGTAAATCTAATCTACAGCATTTTGCTGACCCACTTATTTAGTCATTTTATCAAAGAATGAAATAAGATTTGTTTGGCATGATCTGTTTTTGATGAACCCATGTTGGTTTTTGTTTATTACTTCGTTTTCTTCTACGTATTCACAGATTTGTTGCTTGATTATCTTTTCCAAGATCTTTCCAGCCGTTGATGTCAGGCTGATTGGCCTGTAACTTCCTGTATCTGTCTATTTTTTTCCCCGATTTTGACTATCCAAAGCTAAAAGATTCAAAAATGTGGCAAGATCAAACAAACAACCTGGGAGAGTAGGAAATATGCAGTAGGCAAGAGGTGTCTGGAATATGAGAAAAGGAAGACTTGTGGGTAGGCAAAAGCATTTCCTCTCTGCAGTTTAATGGGAAAGCTGCTGTGAAGTAAAGGAGATAATCGTCTTGAAGGATTTATATAAGTATGTAATAAGTAGAAGCTGCTTGTTCATCAGCTTTGGATGGCCTGTGGCTGCTTGCTACTGGGTGTCACCTGCTCAGAAAAACAATTTGAACTATTGGGATTTAGCCAGTAAAAGAAGGAAGATGTTTTGCAGCTGCCTGTTTAGAAGGATTCTGGGCCAAGAGGGAGGGGAGAAAAAGATCTATACACATACTGTTAGCTTTTAGGGAACTGATGTGGTTTTTAGGAACTGCCCTGGATATTTGCCAGCTTTAGTGTAAACTAGCAAACAGCATGTCTCCACCATTCTCTTCTTCTCACCAGGAAACTTTAAAAGATACTCTGTAGAGAATAGCCTGTATTTGAAAGGGTCTCTGTGTAGATGTGTTTGTTTGCGGGTGCACACTCAAAACCATTACTTTACTCCTTTGGGCTCTTTAGGGTAAGGGAAAAAACCTGGATTACGAGTAACAGCTTCAAGAAAAAGAAAGTATACTCTCTTTGAAATATATTCTCTTTTGTCCTGGAGTAGCCCCAAAACAAGACCTTTTTAAGATACCTGGAGCTTTTCTCTTAAATGAAAATCATGATGGCTCTTCATATTCTATATCAGATTCCAAAGGAGTATTTTGGAGCCTCTACACCAGTAGTGGGTTCCTGCCAGTTCGGACTGGTTTGCTACAACTGGTAGTGGGAATTTCCCCCCTGTTTGCCAAACTGGTAGCGACAGCCGGCTAGACACCCACCCCCACGAACTGGTTCTCCGGCTTGAAATCCATCCACCGGAGTGAAATTTACTTGAAAATAACCCCCTGCACATGCGCAAAGCCTCCTGTGCAGGCGCAGACGATTTTAACCCGGGAATGATGGGAGCATGTGCGCAAGCGCACTTCTGTGCGACCCCAAACCTGTAGGGAAGGGAAGTGGAACCCACCCCTGATTTGCACCCTCCTGAGCTGTCACCTTTTGTGGACGAAACCAAAAGTTTTGATTTAATTTTCAAGGTATTCAATTGTGTGTTGAATAAAAGGACCTTCCAGGTATGCAGACAGACAGAAACTCTTGTGTCTTATTCCCCTTTAAAATGAAATATGGATTGAAGAAATGACAGGAATTAGTATAAATTGGAAGAAGCCAGAACTATTTTTACTGGGCATTATGGAAAACAAATGTAAAAAAGAAGTATATTATTTGATTATACATGTATTAACAGCGGCAAGAATAATGTATGCGCAGTATTGGAAGATGGAAAAGGTACCAAAAGAGGAAGAAAATTGTAAATAAATCTTAGAGTGTGCAGAGATGGACAAATTAACAAAAGAAATAAAAAGGAAGGAAGAAACGGAATATTACCAAGTTTGGAACAAATTGTATGAGTGGATAAAGGAGACACATAAAAGCCAAAAAGCTGTATAAAAGAAACAAGAGAAATGAAGAGAATTGTAGCCAAAGAAATATGTAATAAAGTAAAGAATAAGAGTGGAAAAATATAACAAAAGAATTAGAAATAGAAATATGTAATTAATTAATGTTAAGATAGAAACCGATAGAGATTTGTAATAAGAAGGGAATGTAAACTCTCTATTGTGTGTATGTTTGTGTTTTTGTTCGATTGTTTGTATGTCTTTTTTTTATAAATAAAAATCTTTAAAAAATAAAAAAATAAAATGGCTCTGCAGGTAACTAGGGACATAAGGTAAGGACGGTAGTTTGAAACCATCTGTCATTTTTTCTTGAGCCAATAAGAAGCACATGCGAATATTGCACAATCTCGGAAAGCCAATTTCCCACTCTAAACAACTGTGATGTTGCTGCTGATCCAGGTTGCTGTTTATACTAAACAAGCTTTACCAATCTTACTAAATATTGCTTTTTTTTCTCAGGCTGTTTTGCAATGCAGAGTATACATCAACGCAGACAGAATAATTTAAAGCTGATGACTGTTTAGGTAATTGTATTCTGGCCCAATTCAGAAGGAAAACTGATGATGAATGTGAGAACACATCTTTAGGAATAAAAACATTCATTGTGTCCCCACCCAGCTGCAAAATGAAAGCCAAATTCCAAATGCTGCATAACAGTCAGGATAAAATAAATATGTCATAGCTTCTTTATATATATTGAATTTACAGCCAAAATAGAGTAGTGTAGTGTAGTGTAGTATAGTGTAGAGTAGAGTAGAGTAGTGTTGATTTACTAATATTCAAATATATTTCATAGTATAGTATAGTATAGTATAGTATAGTATAGTATAGTATAGTATAGTATAGTATAGTATAGTATAGTATAGTATAGTAATTTTGCTACTATATACTATTTCATACTATAGAAAAATCAACTCATATCTCTTAGTAGATGAGAAGAGGAAAAATTGGTGTCTCTGTTCTTTATAATCTTGGGTACCACTGTTGGGAATATTAAATATTTCTCAAATTTGGAAATATAAACCATTTGTCAAACTTGGCAACTTTAAGGTTTGTAGACTTCAAATCCCAGATTCCCCCACCACCCTTGCTGGTTGGTTAATTCTGGGAATTGAAGTCCACACATTTTTAAGTTGCCAAGCTTGAGAACAGCTGATATATAAAATGAAGTTGGTAAGAAATAGGAACGCACTTGTATGTGTGTGCCTCCATTCTGACTCACCACATGATACAGCAACAGTTTTTATTGATTTTATAGGTTTGGTTGCCTTTATCTCTTATATTCTTGACCATGTTCATGTGGCTTTAACAAGGGAAATTTAAGTCTTTTATAAAGATTATTTTAAATCTTTTTTGATACGTATGTAATTTGCTGAGATCTAAATTCTGAAATACAATAAATGAAACTAGCAAGTGTAATTATTCAGCAAGACTAGAAAACCTTCTCAATTTATCAAATACAATCTAGATAAGCTGTTAGAAATAAGTATAGCAGCTGTAAGTGATGATCTTGACCAAATCAAGGATATCTCTTTGATTTCAGTGGGCGATTTAATTCTTTCTCAGTGTAAATAAAAGGACCTTAAGGTTGCAACCCTACCTATGTTTGGAAGGGAATTCTATTAAAATCAGTGGGCTCCTTTCCATATAAGTCGGAGGTTGAAGCTATACAGTGCTAAGCTTCAGCTGGATTCAGTTCTATTGTTGTGGGCATAACAAAAGATTGGTTATCAACAGCTAAGAGGTTAAGTAATTTTAGGGTCAAGAGAAAGAAATAGCTAGATCCATCCTACTTTAGAATGGAAGGATTGGCCCAAGGAGTCCTCGCATGAACTTTCTGTTTGCCTCTATTCTCTTATGAGATTGAATGTTAGGGCCACACTAACCTTTAGGCTTTACATTGTTAGCTGTACAAGAGGCCCCTTCATCAATAATGGGCTTAACTCTGGCTGAATGCATGCCCTGATTTATGGGAATGATAACCCACAGGAGCATTATAAAGGTATGTGGAAGTCAAACTTTGCAGCCTGAGCGATCTAAAGCTAATTGTTTTTATAGCCAAAGTAACAAACACAAAGCTTAAGTAGCCTGAACTTCTTTGTTTGCTTCAGTCTAACAAAAGCTTTGCTTATAGTTGCTGTTTATTTTACAAAGCGGTTAATGGGCATTCTCCCCTCTGCCCCTGCAACCCATGGTATAATTTGATATATAACCAATCCTTTTCTTTTCTTTTTCCCCCCTCCCAAAGAGGGAGGGAAATGGTTAATTATTGTGTTATTCAGAGAGAAGGTACCTTTTGCTGGATTGTCTTTTCCATGATACACCGTTTGTTCCTAGAAGAAAAAGAGGTGTATGGATTGTTGTTGCTGTAGAAGGGTGATTCATGGCCTCCGTGAGAGGGTTGACTGTACATTTGGCAAAGGCTTAATGAGTATGAATACTCAGAAAAGTATAATAATAATAATAATATACTTTTCTCAGTACTCAGAAAAGTATAATAATAATAATATACTTTTCTCAGTACTCAGAAAAGTATAATAATATACTTGTATCTGTAGTATGCATCTGTCCATTGTGTATACCTTCTATTTTTGATGGAATATGGACAAGAGGTTAATTTGCAGGAGACTCCCTACACTAGTGATCCTAATTTGGATAGAATGCAGTAGTAATGAGTATGCTTGGGGTAAAACTGTCCAAAACGGATTGCTACTGTTCTTACTATTAGCAGAGGATTCTGCATATGGCATAGATATGACTAATCCCTGTTACCTGGTCTACACTTCCTTTATCTTATCTACAAGGTATGGGAAAGCATGCAGACCAAAGCTTCTGGAATTCTTTCCAATCACTTTATCAGCAGTGACTAAAAGACTCATCCACATCTCTCTCTCTTTCTCTCTCTCCCTCCTTCTGTTTTCCCTTGAGGTTGTCTCTCTCTGTGTTTGTATATATGTACATTAGGAAGCATGGTGAGGCAGCATATGCTCCATATTGAGTAGGAGGGGGGAGGCTTAGGATGTAGCAGTAAGCAGCATACTGACTCTCTGTAGGTATACTTTGGAAGGATATTTTCCTGCATTATTTTTTACCACTGTCCTCTACTAGATCTGACTTTTTTTTCAAACTATTATTTTCTTTCCCCGCACCCCTCCCCCCAACCACACCAAATTTGATCCAATACTGTTCACTTTTTGAAAAAGTATTCTACTTACAGTCAGACAGATGGATGGACAGAATTGAAAGTCACTTTACATAAATTATTCCAACCATCTGTTGTGTTGGAAAGAATAAAAAGCATCATGTGAGTATTTCCATTGATCTAAATCCATGATGGGCAATGGAAGTCAGTATCCATAGGCCTGTCAGGTCATGGCTGCAGCTTTTGGAAGATTGCTACTTGGAATGTATGATAAAAACTCTGAATTAACAAATGAAATTAAAGAAATAAAAGGATACACTCTGTGTGTCCATGAAAATAAGAGAAAGGGAAGAAGTAATGAATCTGAATGAAGGAGTTCTGATTTTGTAGATTAAAGCTGATGAATGCATTCAGGGAAGCTGTACGTTTAGGTTTGAATTAGAGCTGAAATGTGTATCAAAAAGTACAGATTGGTATCCTATAAAATGTTACTTACAAAATATGAATGCTTTGATGATGAATGTTAATGAAGTTGCATCTATGAATAGTGATTATGGAAGAAGCAGATTATTTATTATGAGTAAATATAATTCAAGGAAAGACAATATTCTGCTACATGAGTTGTTAGCTAAAAATAAAAAAGTAATTAGGACACTTGAAGATCCCAGAATAAAAAAATGAGAATGGTATTTGGGGAGTATCTACTTAGAAAAAAACTCTATTTGCAGCAATGACATTAGTTTAAGCAAAAGTTTACTCATACACAGAAATGAATATAAACATACTGTATTTTTCTGAGTATAAGATGCACCTTTTCGCCCCCTTAATTGGGGCTGATAATTTGGGTGCGTCTTATACTCCAAATGTAGCTTTTTCAAAGCTTTTCTTCAGACCTAATGAGGTGAGTGAAGAGTGAAGCGATCTTTGCAGCCTTTTTTCATTGCTACTCCCTCCAAAGAACCTTTTTTTTCCAGGTGCTAATGATCTTCCCAGCTTTGCATGTTTTGTTAATTGCTTCTCTCTATCAGCTGTGCTGTAGAAGCTTTTTTTCAGTCCTAATCAGGGGATAAAATAATGTGGTAAAGCTGACCAGACTAAGGACGCTAGCCAAATGAATACCTGGTAGGCAGATTTCCCCCCCTATTTTCCTCCCCCAAAACTAAGGTGCGTCTTATACTCCGAAAATTACGGTAGTTAAAGGAAAGAATTCTGTCTTTTAGCTAATTGCTGACCAAACCAGGCCTCAGTTTTTGTCTGGCAAGACTCATGTAGGATCTGAAGGATCTTTCCCCCCTCTTTAGATCTGCATACTGCAAAACTACTATTGTCTTTGAACTATAGAAGATTATAAAACTGTTTATAAATATAAATAGAAACTTTAGGACATGGGATCCCCAACCCTCGGGCCATGACCCACATACCGGGTCTTGAACCTTTTGGAACCAGGCCACGGAAATGGCGGGCACATGCACTCGCGAGCAGCAGGTGACCAGGTGTGCACGTGCTTCATTTGTGCAAATGGCAGATGCGCGTGCCCACCCTTTGCACAAATGGAGCTGTGGATGCGTGGGACCATCCCCTCTCTCCCTGCCCCTGCTGCTCCACAAAGCTGAAAAAGTTGGGGAACTCTGCTTTAGGAGGTCTCATTAGCCTGTATTCAGTTGTTTATTGTATTAATATAACTAACCAAGGTTGCACTCTTTTTGTCTTTCAGAATTCCAGCCACTATTTGTTTTGGGCAAGGGTCTACCCGTGTCTTCAAAGGCAGAAAAAAGAAAAGAAAAGCTGAATATGACAACCAGGGGGAATTTCATCAGCAGAAAATTGCCTTAACATTAGAGCAAAGCTCCGGCTTCATTGACTAGGAAGTCAGGGAAATGAACAGAGGCAAAGCTAGTTAAATATTGGAACCGATTCCTGCCCTTCCCAAATGGAGGTATTTTAGTAGGAGCTGCAAAATGCTACTTCTGACCTGGTTGTTGTAGTCCAACTCCATTTAAAGTGTCAGAAATAAAGGTGAAGGCTTCCCCTGTCCAGTCGTATCCGACTTTGGGGAGTGATGCTCATCTCCGTTTCCTAGCTGAGGGAGCCAGCGTTGTCCAAAAGTGCTTCTGTGGTCATGCTTCACCGTGGTGCATGGAACTTTGTTATCTTCCCACCAAAGTGGTACCTATTTATTTACTCGCATAGTCATGCTTTCAAACAGCTAGGTTGACAGGAACTGGGGGAAGAATAACCACTAGGCCACGATTTCCCCTATGTGTCAGAAATAGTCCAGGTCTATTTCTGGAACATTTCAAATTATAGGGTGTGGAACTATTTTAATAAAACAACAGCATCTGTGCTTTGGTACAACTATCCTGTTCTTTACACAAACCTTGTGAAGTAGGCTGTCGTGTTGCTAAATGTCAGATAATATGAGACGATTCAGGAGATACAAGTGCATTGGGAGTTGTTGGGTTCAGATTTAATTCTGTTGTGCCTGAATGGGCATAAACTTACTTGAAATGCTTCTAAGTAGTTAATTTGTGTTTGAGAATTACTTCTGACCATGCTGCTTTAAGGTTGTTTTTTATTTATTTTTTATTTTAGTTATATACCGTATATATATTCTGCCTTTATTATGTTTACGAATAAGATGGCAAACATATCCAACGCGTGTTCCTCCTCACCCACCCACCCCCAACAACAACCCTGTGAGAGAATTAACTGGCCCACGGTCCTCCAACTGGCTTTCATGGCTAAGATGTGACTAGAATTCACAGACACCCACTTTTTATTTCGGTGCTTTAACCACTTGACAAAAGTGGTGCTCAGATACGACGTTTACCTTTTATTTTGCTTTAGATATGACTGCTACTGTCACTGATATACTTCAGAAACCCTTCAAAGCAGCAATGGCCGACAAAATACAGAAAGTGTTTGTCTGCCTGTGTCTGTAAGTCTTCAACTTACAACAGTTCGTTTAGTGACCTTTCAATGGCACTAAAAATATTACTTATGACATTTTTCAAAGTTGCAACATTCCCGTGACCATGTGATAAAAATTCAGATGCTTGGCAACTGACTCATATTTATGTATCCCAAGCTCATGGAATCCACCTTTTGCAACCTTCTGACTAGCAAAGTCAATGGAGAAGCCAGAGTCACTTAACAACTGGGTTACTAACTTATCCCCTGCAGTAATTCACTTAGCAACTGTGACAGGAAAGGTCGTGAAATGGGGCAAAATTCACTTAACAAATGTCTCACTTAACAACAGAAATTTGGGACTCAATTGTAGTTGTAAGTCGAGGACTATCTGTATATATGCCACTCGGTTCCCAAAAACTCTGAATGGCTTATGAATCAAAAATAACGATGACTGGAATGAAACACAATAGAATGACAATGTTAATCCAAATTATTTGGTTTAATCCAGAAACTAATAACAATCAACTTTTTAAACTATTATCACCTTAAAGATAACTGTCAGCTCTTTGAGATAGGTCAGAACAGAAATGACAGAACAGACTCCAAAAATCTGACTGGACCTATAACAACATAGGATCGTGATGGTGAAACTATGGCACGTGTGCAGGCAGAGCCCTCTGTGGGAACACACGCTGTCGCCAGTTGAATTGAGTAGAACATCGATTGTATGTATGATGTGTTAAAAGTCCTAATTCAGAAATTACAGAGATTTACCTTGACTGAAGGAAGCTAGTGGTGTGATATTGTTATATTGTTAAACAAACAGATGTGAGTCAGAAGGTTCCTGATCCTATTAAAATCCTTCCCTTTGTTAATCAGAAAAGGTAGCTTTCAGACTACAGGCATTCCTTGAAGCACCGTGTGCTGAAACTGGAGTGTGCATGCGAGTGCTGGAACCCGGAAGAGACCAGTTGGCTGATGTGCATGCGTACCGGACCAGCTGTCTGGTACGCATGTGCATGACGGAACCAGGAAGAACAGCTGGCCGCCGCGTACATGTGCACCGGCCATCTGTTCTCTTCAGGGTTCCCGCGCGCGCACACTCCAGTTTCAGCACTCAGTGCCGAAAAGGTTAGCTGTCACTGACATAGGATATACTAATAGAATCTTGAAAGCCTGACTGAGTTTTCTCCTCTCCCCTTTTTGTGATAGTGAATTAGGGGAAGGTTTTTTTGAATGTCTTGCAATTGCCTTGGGTCAAACTTCAGGTAGTCCTTGATTTGCAACCATTCATTTAACAACTGCTCTTTTTACAGTGACGCTGGAAAAAGTGTCTTACAGCTGGTCATCACATTTAGAGCCACTGCAGCATCCCCATGGTCACATGATCAGAATTTGGATACTCGTCAACCGAGTGTATTTAGGATAGTTGCAAGCATTCTGGGATCATGTGACTGCCATTTGCAACCTTCCCAACTGACTTCCAACCAGCAAAGTCAATGGAGCACGTCTGATTTTGCTTAATGACCCCATGATTCACATACTGTAACTGCAGTGATTTGCTTTACTGAGAGAAGTAAATTTTGGAAGAAGACAGTTTTGCAGAAATCCAGATCGTGAGTCAAGTAGGAGTTTTAAAAGTGGAACCTTGAACTGCAACTGGCAACCAATGCAGCTCTCATTCTAGCAAACTAGGAGGCTACGTATTGTATGAGTTGCAATAATCAAATAAAAACTATCTGGGCATGAGCAACTGTGAGTGGGTCTTTTGATCTAGTTGTGACAGCTAGACAGAATTATGCAAAGTAGACTCTTAACAACACCTCCAGATTACAAGCTAGTTTGTTCTGGGGGACTGCAGCTCATCTTGAATTAAACACATTTTAGCTTCCAAACTTCCTTCCACTCTGTTTTGGTGGGATTAAATCTGTTTCTCCCCAGCCAGACCTTTAAAGCAGATTTCCTCAAACTTGGCAACTTTAAGACTTGTGAACTTCAATTCTCAGAATTCTCCAGCCAGCTTCTGGGAGTTAAAAGTCCACAAGTCTTAAAGTTTCCAAGTTTGGGGACCCCTGCTTTAAAGCCTCCACCAAGAATAGTGCCTCAACCATATTTCCTATGTAACCCTGGGTTGAATGTTCTTCCATGGGAAGCGTATTTGGCTCCAACTCTGGTTGCCTCATGGAAGCAGCTGAAAACGGAGCTGTTCCAGAGGGCATCTGAGGTGTGAAATTTTGTATTTTTCATTGTAAGCTTTTGTAATTTTGATTTGTATTGCTAGTTACTTGCCTTCAGCTGCAACAGTTGGCCGATGACTGTGACTTGTTTGATTTTGAAAAACGAGAGTTGGCAGTGGTAAGGATGAAGAGGGGCCTGTGGTTTATGCTTATTACAAAAAAAAGAAAAAGAAAACATGGGAAGAGATTAAAATAACAAAGAGGAAACCAGTCAACTAAGAATTAAAAAAACAAACATTAAAATTATTTCTGCCATGTAGGCTGGCCGCATTGTCTTTTCTTCTCCTTGCCTATATACACGGGTTAGAATATTTATTACAAAAAGGCCACCATTCGGAATAAATGTTTTCATTGGCTCATTCGCCCCAGTTCGAATCAGAAATTAAGGATTTTTTTAAAAATCACGTTCTGCAACGCTGAACTGCACATACCAATTTATTAGAATGATATGAGATTTTGAGCTCTTTGTTAACCATTCAATTTTGCCACCTTGAATTCTGGTCTCCTGTCAAACTGGGCCCTATTTGAAACTCTAAAATTAGCAAATTCCATCACCAACTGTACTACAGATTATTGCAGAGGGTCTGTTATTTAAATCTTTGTGTTAGGAGAACTGCTCGCTCTATTGTTTTGATAATTTAGTATTGGCCAGTCAGAAGTGGGAAGTTCCCTTATCTCTTGACCACTAAATTTACTCAAGCCTTTTATGGGGATGGATTTTGTCTGAAGACATCTGAATATCAAAAGATGTGTCTGCTGGATTATGTTATCTTCATACTTGTTGACATACTCAAAGTCCAGATATATCGTGATTTTAAAAGGTTTGTACCCCTTAATTTTTTGTCTTAGATAGAAATAGAGAAAGCAACAAAGAAGGCAGCTCTTTATGATCATTTGCTTCATCTCAAAGGCAGGCATGAACAGTTTTAGGTGCCTAGAGACAATTCCAAATTCCCACTATTCTAAAATGCAAGAAAAGTACAGTAGAACCTCTGGTCACGACCATAATTCGTTCCATAACTTTGGTCGCAATCTGATTTGGTCATGACCTGAAATTAATGCAGCGGCCACACATGGAAACAGGAAATTTAGTGCTTACAAAAAAAAAATGGTGTGGAAGGGGAAATTGGCTGTGGCCGTGTTTGATCGCTACTTGAGTATATGTTTGTGACCAGATTCAAAAGTTGTCAAGTTTTTGGTCGGAACCCAATTAGGTCATGGTCAGAAGCGTTCGTGACCAGAGGTTCTACTGTAGAATGTTAAATATGGTCTAAAACATGCTTGATTTGCCATGCACAAAATAAAATAAATAAAATTCTTGTTTAAATTAGTTAAAATAGCAATAGCACTTATATTCACAGTGCTTTACAGCTCTCTCTAAGTGGTTTACAGAGTCAGCATATTTGCCCCCAACAGTCTGGGTTCTAATTTTACCAACCTCGGAAGGATGAGTTAACCTTGAACCGGTCAGGATCGAACTGCTAAAATGCTGGCAGCCTGCAGTCAGCAGAATTAGCTGCAGTACTGCATTCTAATCACTGCA